>JAITYT010000341.1:161386-186875 GCA_025433975.1 Liostenogaster flavolineata
TGTTATAAGTATAACCTGTTATATGGATAGTTGTTATAGATTTTACAGGATAGTTTTTTAAAATTAGTTTATTCCCAATTAAATGCGATGTCATTATTTTTTTAATCGTGTTTGACCGTCATGCAAGAATTGATTGCAGACCTATTTTATGTTTCTCGATCGATGATTGAAAATAATTTTTTACGGATGTAATACAATTATTGGAAAGATTGTTCCGCGGGTAATAGATATATCAACATCGAAATCTGGTGCTGATTAAATTCGTGATAAATGTCAAACTTAATAAGTGATTTCCGGTTTAACGCGATTAAATGCGATAAGTTATGCAAACTTCAAAAAGAAATATCAATTCGATGCATCATTCTACTTGATTAATTTCGATCTAATTTAATTAATACGAAGCAAAATGTAATTTTAAGAAGATTTATTTTAAGTAAGGTAAAACATTTATGCACAATGGGACATGATATCGTTTTAAAACGGGCAGTGTTTTCAGTTTCTGGTAAGTATTTGTCCACTGGTGTCCGTAGCGCATCTTCCACATATTTTTAAGAGTTATCGAGAATTAAAAATGACATTGGTTTCCAAGAATCTATACTATGCTCGAAAACGAGTTTGAAATAATATAATCGGAATAAAAAAATTCGATATGGAAATCTACTAGACTCGAAAGTGGCTTCGATGTTGTTTACGACATGAGAAAAATACCCGAATATTGCTGATAAATTTGATCATTATTAAAATAGAATTTCGTGTATTTTATGCAATGCATATGTATTTAATGTAATGCAAACAAAATTGTACGAAATCAGTCCGCTCTTTTTCAAGCTATGCGACATGATTTTATTTTTCCCTTTAATATCTTGTTTTGGATAAAATGACACTCTTCGATATCCGATTGTATCGAAGATTAATTTAGATACTCGTTACTTCGTTGCCTAAGAAGTTAAAAAAAGAATGGAGCTATCGCCCAATTTACGAGGAAGATCCGTTCCTCGTAGTACCGTGTAAATCGGAGGCTAAATGTATAGCACGAACGAATATGCGGTATTTCTTATTCTTTTCACGCAACCGGAGCCCTTGGATCAAGCTCGAAGGACGGTTTATCCTTGTTAAAGTATAATGTCAACGCACATTGAGAATCGAAATCAAAGAAAAAAAATCAGAGAACGTACGATACGTTTACAAGGACGTTCTATCTTACTAGTTAAGAATTCGAACTGCTACTGTAAAGATTATCGTTATTTTCTAATGAGTTAATTTTTATATATACGGCCGTAATTTCGAGATAATATATAGTATAATATATACATCAAGTAGTATATGCACATAAATAGTGATTAACGTAATCTATCAGAAATCCGATATGCTTTCCGAATAACTCAATATGTTAATAAAATATTGTCTTTGAGAATTAGAACTTCGTCAACGCTTTTTTCGTAAAGATCGGTCAACTTCGACGATAGCAACTACCATTAAAACTTCAATGGCGGATGTTAAACTCTTAACCGTTCGTAATAGCGGTACGAATTCACGGACAATATCAATTGGAAATGGCAAAGCGAACGAGTGGGGATATCGTCATAAAAGACGCGCGAATCGTAATATACAACGAATTGAAATCGTTTCGCGCATGGAGTAGCAACTTTTACCGCGAAAAATTGGTTGTCGATTGTCGTTATCGCGGTACCAACTTTCTTTCGTAACTTCCCCAAAGAAGTTGTACGACATGCTGCACCTGTGAGTATTATCCAGTGTATATTAACTAACGCGTTGCCGATCATCTTTCCGAAACCACGCTTACGAAAAAAGCAGATACACTTTACTCTAATCCGCGCCGCTACAACGGCTTTTCGTTAGATTGTCTTTTGTGACAGTCTTTTGTGAGATTAACGAAGTTGCTTGCTCAATTATTTTTATATTATATATTCTCGATATATTGAATTATTTGGAAAGTCTTCTCATAAATATAAAAAGTTTGATATAAAATATATAAAATAATAAATACAAATATAATATAAAGTATAAAGTATTTTTTAAATTTATAATATTTTTTTATTGGAGGAGACTTTACGAATATTTCGATAAATGCTACGAAATGTATAGTTGACGATGATACTGCACGGAAAAGACGTAGATACAATGGCACAACTCCAGGATTAGCTTCGCTGCAGTTAAAGGATTAAGGAAAACGATTAGCGGAAAAAGACATTGCGAAAACATTTGTTTATCGTTCCATATTTCTATTCTCTTTAGACCCCTTCTTTTCTTTCTTTTTCTCAATCACGTGATATTTTCTATCGATTGAATTCGATTAGATTCAATCGATTTCTTTTCGATTTTTTTCATTTTGGCCTTATAGATATCGAACCATGCATTTCCGATAAAAAGATCTCTTCGAAGAATTATTAATAGAAAAATAAAAAAGACGATTAGTAATGGCACATGTAATGGCACACGTTTACGCTTTCTCTCCATTGGTACGAGAAACGCAGGCCACACTAGCAAAAACCAACAAAACTAAGCAGAGTGAAGGGCAGACGGAGTAGGGGTAAAGAGAAGCGAGATCTAGCATAAAACTCGTGTCTCGATTTATGAACGGTAAAATTATCAAGAACAACCGCGAGGCATCGTGTCTAACGTAATAAGATCGCGCGAATTTAGTCGATAACCGTGGTAAAAATCGAATAAGCATCATCGATCATCGAATCTTTGCTGTTCGTCCATGACATCCAAACCAATATCTATGCCACGATGTTACACTTGTGAGTAAATCTTATCACGATAAGTAAGTACGTGAAGAAATCGATATCGTGTCGAAATAATAAACGGTGATTTATTAACGCAAACCTGTTCTTTTCTCTGTAAAGAATGGCAATAATCGCTTATTGCCGATCGCGATGTATTTTTACGAAAGATGACATTAACGTACAATTACACATGCCACGATAGTGTGCAACATTATTTTTAAATTCTTAACGGACTACGACTTGATTCAGCGTCGATGCCGTTACGAAATCGCAAAAGTAGATCGCGAGAACTTGTTTCTTATAATTTTAATGTTCTTTTCGATCGTAACGAATCGCGAAATACAACGTATTGTCGAATCGCCTACTTCCCATGATATAACAGGAACTAATTATATTTATCGTAGTTTGTAAAATCGTCGTTGTTATCATAAAATCTTCATTCATTGTAATATGTTTATTTTAGATTACTGACGATAATTGGCGTGACATTAGTGTTAGGTCAACCACAGGCGCTCACAGTAAACCCGGACATACTTTCAGAACAAGCGGAAAATTTATTAAAACGAATCAATAGTGAGCGTTCAGAATGGGACAATAAACAATCTCTCGCGGACTGGAATTACGCTTCGAATTTAACCGATGAAAATCTCGCGATAAAATTAAATGTATCTGTCGAAGCGGCGCGCCATAATACAGAAGTGTGGCGGGAGGTGAACGCATTCCCTTGGAGAGATCTAGAAGATGGAAGAACCAAAAGACAATTTTCGAAATTCAGTGTTCTTGGTATCGCGGCGCTTCCCGAAGAAGTAAGATTTATCTTTGCAAGTTAGAATTATATTTTTTATAACGACGCTTTATCAAGGTTGCAAAATCTCGAACGAATGTAAATCGAATAGGATATTGTAGAATAGAACGGTTCTTGTTTCTATTTTCAGTTACATCAAGAATACGAAAAGATAATTAGCGAGATGGAAAACATTTATAGTACCGCGAAAATCTGTGATTATAAAAATTATACCAAATGTGATCTCGCTCTCGAACCTGAGATAACGGAAATTATGACAAAAAGCCGTAATCCTAATGAATTAAAGCACGTGTGGATAGAATGGCGAAAAGCATCGGGTGAGAAAGTAAAACATCTTTATCCAAAATACGTTGCTTTAAGTAACAAAGCTGCGAAACTTAACAATTTTTCCGATAACGCTGCATACTGGCTAAAAGAATACGAAGCGGATGATTTCACGGAACAAATAGGTAAATGAATATAAATTTTTCGTACTTGCTATGACGATAAAGATTGAATCTAATTTCCAAATATTTGAAGAATCTCTGTGGCAGGAATTAAAGCCATTGTATTTACAATTGCACGCATACGTGAGACAGCAACTTAGGCTAACGTACGGCGAAGATATTATTTCCAAAGATGGTCCCATACCTGCGCATCTTTTGGGAAATATGTGGGCCCAAACATGGTCGGGCGTCGCAGACTTTACAAAACCTTTCCCTGGAAAAGAATTACCTGATGTTACCGATGCTATGATAGAGCAAGGTCTATATACTTTTTACTATTATACTATTATACTTTTTCTTCATTAATACGTTATTTGCGGGAGGCGCTTGAAACTCGTTGTACAATAAAAATTAAGCGGCAGCCTTTGTAAGACATGCAGTACGTCGGTCTTTGCGATCTGTCACTAGAGCGAGGATCACATAAAAATACGTATTTAATACGAGGGCAGAACTCTCTTACAATGATTTTATTCTGACATTACCTTTTTTTCACTTATCAGGTTATAACGCCACTAGTATTTTCCGTCTTGCCGAAGACTTCTTCGTATCTATAAATCTTTCTGCTATGCCCGATGAATTCTGGAAAAATTCAATCTTAGAGAAACCAGATGATAGAGAAATTGTATGCCACGCAAGCGCTTGGGATTTCTACGATGGAAAAGATTTTAGAATCAAACAGTGTACACAAATTAATATGGACAATCTCCTGACGGCGCATCACGAGATGGGTCATGTTGAATATTATTTACAATATAAAGATCAACCAACCATCTTTAAGGCAGGAGCAAATCCTGGTGTTCACGAAGCTGTCGGTGATGTTATAGCACTTAGTGCATCAACCCCTAGTCATCTCCAGGCAATTAAATTATTAAAAAATTATTCTTCCGACGACGAAGCTGTCTTAAATCATCTTTATGTAAAAGGACTTGATAAAGTAGTATTTCTTCCGTTTGCGTACATGATGGATAAATGGCGTTGGAACGTATTTCAAGAACAAGTTACTCCGGATAATTATAATTGTAATTGGTCAGTGCTACCGTTATACTTTAAAGATATATGTCTTTTAAAAAATAAGAGATTTATTAACCACGACGACGAATATATTTAATGATTGTATATATATATATTAAGGTGGGAACTAGCGGAAGAATTCCAAGGTATAGCACCGCCGTTAGACAGATCAGAAGAAGACTTTGATCCTGGTTCAAAATATCACATAATAGCGGATGTCGAATATATACGATATTATGTTAGTTTTGTTATACAATTTCAACTTCATAAAGCATTGTGTATAGCTGCGGAACAATACGACCCGAAAAATCCAAACGCAAATCCATTGCACCAATGTGACATCTACAATAGCAAAGATGCAGGAAATTTGTTAAAGTAAATGCCACTTAATTAAATTCGTAATCATTTCTATCATGGAAAAGTGATTTAACGCAAACTAAATGTTTTAGATCAATGTTAGAATTAGGTTCGTCTAAACCATGGCAAGATGCATTGGAAAAAATCACGGGACAAAGAAAAATGGATTCTTCGGGATTGTTAGAGTATTTCAAACCTCTGATGGAATGGCTCAAAAAAGAAAACGAAAAGAATAATGAATATATTGGTTGGAAGCCCAGTACAAAAAGTACGTATTTTATTATTATAATGTAAAAGAGTTTTCTGTATAGAATATAATGTTATGGACTTATAAAAATGTCGATAAGTACATAAGCTATTATATATTACAAGAAAATCAGAAAGTGATACTAATCGCAATAGTTAATTTAATAATAGTTAAATGAAGATTTACAACATTATATTATAATTTATTATGTATTACAGAGTGCGTGCAAACAAGGGGAGAATTACCGAATGATTCGTAACGTAATTACGTAAACGAAATTATATGATTTACAAATACATCATAATACATTATTTTTAAACTTACATTGTCAAAATAAAAAGTACATTTCATTTATTCAAACCATATTATTTTGCCTTACCACGTCCTCTCCCATGCTTAGTAGTCTTTTCTTTGTTTTTACTTACTGATTCCGTATTTTTCTTAGTAGGTTTCTTTATCTAAAAACAATCATTAAATAATGCAAAAATGATAATTTAATATCATACAATCTATCGGATATATCGCTACATTTTCTACAAGTCAAAATATAAATGTAATTACCTTAACCATCTTATCCATATCTAAAGCGTCATCTTCACCTTCGGAATTAATTTCATCGTCTGTTTCTTCCTTAATAAAATTATCATCTTGTAAATTCTGAGATTTTTTTTTCATTGTACTTATCGAATAAGGCATAGCTAAAGAACTCTTATTGTATGCTTTAGTGAAAGCTGTTTTTACCTATAAAATTTATATTATTTATATTTATACACTACATAGAATAAAGCCTTATATTTATTCTGAAACGTACTTTACTATCCAATGCTTGCATTGGATTACTATCTCTTGGCCATAGAGAAACTTCAATCAGCGAATCCAAATCCTCCCTGATAAAAATTAAAACTTTACAATGATCAATCGTGCGCATATATGTTCACGTATCTATCCGTGTTTAACGTCTCAACTATTATTAACTTTGGTCAAGAAAACAAACCTTAATAAATAATACTGATTCATAACATTAACAGCTGCTTCAATATCATTGATCATTAATGGTCTGACAATAGCGTTTCTAAGATGTTTCAAATAATCCAAATTTATAGCTTCTTTACTAGCACCAGTAGTTAAACGTGCATGTAAAGTTATCCCTTGTATTAATCTGAAAATTTCAATTGATTAAATTTGTTGTCGTAAATATTAGAATTATAATCAATATATTTTCAAACCTGTCGAATTTATTTCTCGTTGAATTACGTCCAAGCCACGATGGAAAAGTGATTTGACCAACAATATGTCCACTCATTGCAGTTCCAGGAATAACAGAAGAAAAGCAGGCTTGCAATGGTAATAGATTCCAAGCCCCGCTGCTTCGAATATTTTTATCTACTACATCTCCTAATGCCAAACTTTCAGCAGATCGAGCAATTCTATCTAATAATTCATTCCTAGAAATGTATGCTTTGATAAAAATAGTAACTTTAAGATATAGTACGTATAATATGTAATTTTGCTAAATTTTGCGTTTAACTACGCAAAAAAATGAAATTTATAGAAGCAATGTTCATTAGAAATAAAAATTGTATATCAACTGTATATTTTGTACGAACTTTGGTGCATTTGGTCTAACTGAGAGGTAATTTTCTTGTACAAATAGAGGTGCTATATTATAATCATGGAAAAACAAATGACTCTTATCATGAATATTCATATTTTTGTGCTCTTCTGCGCTAAATACTTTACGCACGACATCCCAAGGGCCCAATCTTATGTTCTTACTTTGAACATGTTCTTTTTCAATATTTTTGTCAAAATTTGGTTTTGCAGTAAGTAACGCTAAATGGTTTATTGTTTGACGAATATCTTGATTAGTTGATTCAATTAACTGATCCAGTTCATTTTGAGAAATATCTATACTTTCCTTAAAACATATTGATCTCATTGCTCCCTATTTGAACAATAAAAAATAACTGTTAATTAATATTACTAATTAGTCATATTATTAATTTTACAATATTACGTATTTACTCTAATCTGCTCTAATCTGGGTTTTTGAAATTTTAGGTCAAATGTATAATTGGAGAGTGTTCTCATTTTTGGATGATTCCGATCGTTGCAAATACAAATGATTGGTACATTAGTAGCTTTTATTAACGCAATTAATTCTTGTAAACCTCCACGATCCTCATTACCAGCCATTCCATCTACTTCGTCCATTAATAATACATGCTTCGTTATTTTTTGAACTTTTTGATCTGTAAAATTCGTTATATTTAAGATAAAAACATTATATAATCGTTATAATTCAATTAACTTTACATAAATGTTTCATCTTTACCTTTGAAATAATCTGTCATCGTAGAATTATGTAAAATTTCTGACACTTGTTCTTGTAATAATTTTTTGCTTCTTGTATCCGATGCATTAAATTCTAAAAGATCCATGCCTAATTCTTTACAAACAACTTGAATAGTAGTGGTTTTACCTACTCCAGGTGGACCAGATAATAAAGCAGCTTTAAAAATAGCTCCATCGTGATTTTTATCCCATGGATCTGAGATTTGAATTAAATACATGATTTAAAATATAATTAATTATTTCTAATAGAGGCAATACGTGACAGATAACATAGATTAAACTTACTTGGTCTTACATGTTTAACTTGTTTATTTTGATTCTTATGCCAATTTACTAACCAAGCGTATAATTTTTTTGCATTACTTTTATCACCTTGTTGCCCGATAATCTGTTTTAAAGTTTTTGGTCTGTATTTTTCAACCAATGCCTGAATTAAATAATGATATAAAAGCAGATTAATTAAGTGACGTAACATACTACTTGATTATAAAATATCTAATATTTTTTTGGTGTGTTAGTACACACCAAAAATATTACTATTCACCTCTCTGAGGTCTGTATCTTTCTTCTTTGCATTTGACGTAATTTTATTTTCAGTTAATGGCATACTTTCTTGCAAATTATAACTAATCTCTTGCTTGATCGGTGACTGTGTTTTAATTGGTGATTTCGATTTTTCCCTTGTATTCGTTTCTATTTCTTTCGATAAAGACGAAGTAGAATTTCCTGACAAAAGAGATATTTCTTTTCCCTTTTCTTTTGACTTTCCACGAAATTGTTTAACGTCCTCTACCTTTCCAGCAGGTCTCGTTCGAATCAGTTCCAATAGGTCATCTTCGGATATTTTTTTTATGGAGAGGTTATCAGCCTTCAAACATATAATACTACTTATAGAAATTTACATATAAATGTAGCTCGAAAAATAATCATGCATTTAGATAATACATCTCTATACTTTTAGTAGTTTAGAAGGTCCAGGTTGATCTCCTATTATAATATAATCAATTTTTTTTGACACTTGTTGTAAAATACGACCATTATATTTTTTGATGAGCTCCTCAGCTTCCTCTCTTTCCAACGAATCCAAAACACCTGTTATAACAAAGTTTAAACCAGCAAGGCAATTTTCTGCACCCTATAATTTATATAATTATTATCATATTAAATAATTCTATAGATGGCTTATCAAATATGATAAAACTTTAATATATGAAATCCTCATTAGGTTTGTGTCTAGAAATTACAATACAAAAGTATTTTTTGATAATTACCTCGGGTACTTGTTTTGACCCTGGATTTCTAGCACCTCCTCTTTGCAGATATTGTTGATATAATGCAACATTTTGTTTCTTTTTTTGAATTCTTTCTTCATATATATCTACTGATACTTTTGAAGGAGATTCTTTTTCGTCAGGTTTTTTAATTTCAACTTCTAATATTGAATTACTTACTGACCCTTTTTTTGATTTATTAAATTTCATTTTTTTAGACATAGTATTGTTAGATTCCTTATGAGAAATATGAACATCTTCATTCGAACTAGTACTAGACGTTATCTTTTTCTCCTTTCCATAGTTCTTATGAGTTGCTTTAACCATCTTTTCGCTTAAATTAGTGTTTGATGTATGTATTTCTTCTCTTATCTCGTTATTTTTCACAAACTTTTCTTTTTTTTTATTATTAGTATCTATTATGTAAAACATGAGACTTGTATAATTCCGGTATAAATAGTATTATTGTTTTTAAAATATATTAATTTAAGATAGACATACCTTCAAGTCTCGGTTTCTTTGGCCAATGAATATTTTTATCTTCATTATTATCCTGTTTTTTACTATTATTTACAGGGTCTACTTGATCAAGATTCGACATGTCTAACTGTCGCAACATGGTCTCGAAGCTATCGTTGTTATGAAACTCTGCTTCCTAGAATTTTATTATTACTTTTAAGATAATACCTTACAATTGATATTGAATATGTATCTTTGTTATTCTCTATTTTTCTATGTATAAATAAATATATGTAACCATATGTGTATACTTTTAGAATTTACCATTTTTTGTAATTTTCTTGATATTTTCGGACCATCTATCCTTTCTATTGGTTTTTTACCAAACATATTGAGAGGAGATACAGTCTTTTGTAACTTTTTATCTTTTGTAGTAGATAACTTAGAACAAGTATCTGCTGTGGTAACATCATCATCGGAATCAGACAGAACATGGTGTTTTATAGGCTTCTTTGTAATCTGCGTAATAAAAAAACAGCAACATTAGTATATTTAGACATCAATACGGAGGTAGTATAAATTAGGTAATAAAATATAAAACACATTATATGAAACCTTTGAACGTTTAGCAGGTAAACACGACTTAGCTTCTTCTTCATCGGAAGAAATTACAGTTCGTTTTTTTACTTTGCTCGTAGAATGACATGTTCCATTTTTCGTAGAAGTGGAAGGTATGAAATAAGATCTTATATCCTATAAATCAAGAATAAATAAATTATATTGGATTAAGGTTAGATCGTAATAATAAATGTAAAAATGACAAGTTGCATAATTTGATAATTCAGAATAATAAGTATTCCAAATAAATATAACTTACTTTAGGCATCTTTATAATAATACAGTGTTGAAAAAATGACAACCACGATAACAATTGCAATAAGTGCAGTTCAAATACAAATAAATTGTACTTCCATCAAAAAATTCTAAATCGCGTCCACCCGCGAAATGAGTCAATTCAGTTTCATTCCAAGAGACCAATCACCCCACTTTATTCGTCTACGTCATTAATTGTGTTATTCGTATAGATCGAAAACATTTGTTGCAGCACAGTCACTCCTAGGCGGCGCTCGTGTAGGCAGTAGCTGCCAGGCAGTCGAGCTAATAAAATGGCAGTGAGTGCGCGTCCACTTTCACTCGTTTCAACCCTGTCAAGTATTCACCAGCTCTTTCACACAGCATTAGTAACTTTCACTAGGCCTTACGAACCCTGATCACTTGTGTACGTTCTTTCATAAGCTCTCTCGCGCCAAGTTATTCCTTCGGTGATACATCCGCCAACATTCAAGAAAATTTCTTGCTACTATGTTATTTAATCATTAATGAATTAAAACTTGTCTTCATTACGTTTACGAATTAATAATATTTTATTATTAGTACTTTCTTATTTAATACCCTTATTAGTTCGTTATACAATAAAAGATAATATTATTTTTGGACACTATTTACATACTATGTCAGTAAAAGTTCATTCGCATCAAAGAGCAAATAAAACTATTAAGTCTTGCTTACATCTGTATAGTTCATCGGTCGCTTATCGGATTGAGAAAAGTCGTAACATAGGTGTCTACTTAATTTTCTTATATAAAATGTACGAAATTAATTATTTACATAACTACACTTTCATTGTAGACTACGTCGATGCAGTAAAGTCATTCTATTTCCCTCTATCTCGGTAGGATTTACTGTCGATCTTAGAGCGAGATCGAGAAAGAAGTATGTAACTAAATGTATCAATTTGTTCATTGTTTTTATAAAATAATTGTACCTAACTTTTACATTGTATAGTATTATATTTCATATGATTATGATCATGTATCATATACAATTGGATCACGTATTGTCTTAGATGTAAATCGCCAATCTAAGATATTACTTTAAGTTTTTACGTTCAATAGCTTTAATGTGTATTGCTATATACTTTTGTTACGAATGGACATAATCTTTATATATATATATGTTATTTATCATTATCACTTACAACACTTGTATGTAAACAAAACATATTTAACAGTATAAGCATGTTATCACTTAAGCAAACTGTCAAAACAACATTATTGTGTGGATCTATAGAATTAAGTAAGACATTCATGTTTCAAACTGCATTTTATTGGGCAACAGAAGGTAATCATGTCCTTTATATTACGACGAGCCCATTTGAAGCTATCCCAACTACTTTTCATGAAAAGCACGATATATCACCTGCAGTTGCTAAATTGGTAAGATTTATGTATCTGTCGGATTATAAATCTTTAGTGGAACAGCTTATAAAACTTCATATGTTTGCTTCTGTACCTTTTGTAATTATAATTGATAATTTAGATAATTATCTTAAAGATAATATAAATAACGAGAAACAAGTAAACCTAATAGCGTCAAGAATGCACATTGCTAGAAGATGTAGTACAATATTCGATGCAATGAATTCATGTTCACGAGTATTAAATGTGACAGTACATATATGCGCATGGTCTTCTGTGATTTTAATTAATGATATTACATTCGCTAAAATTTATTTTTACAATATTTGGAATGTATCAAAAAGTAAAGATGGAATAATGATGCTAGTAAAAAAGGTTGAACCAGGATTATTAACATCGAAATATTATTCATTTAAATATCAAAAATCTCAAGATGGTATTTATATCTTAAAAAATATAATGCAGGAATTTAATTCAATAAATTGAAATATTATTTATGATGTGACAGAAGACAGATTAATAATAAGTTATGTTGCTTAAGGATATATATTTTATAATAAAAAAAAATTGTTTATTAATATATGGATATGAATATCTATATTCTCAATTATACAAATTTAATGTACAAATTAAATAAGTTATATATAAACTGATATTAAATTGTTAAATAACGTGTAAAAGATGAAAATAATAAATACTAATTTTCTGTTTTGTATTTTATTATTCTATTAAATATATATATGTAATATATATATAATGTATGTATATTGTATATATATTGTAATTCATTATTCTGGCTTTTCAGTGCATATCATCAATATACACTGATAGTTGCGTCTATCGTTTACAAACGATAGATTTAAAAATGACAACAAGATATTAAATTAATAAAACACTAACTCAAAATGATATAAACTGCATAAAAAATAATAATTTATTATTATTTTAAAACATCATTAATTTTTTAACGCTTCGAAGATGTAACCTCCAACATAAATGTTAACTTTAAATTCAAATAGTTGAATAAAATATAATACCATTTTCTTTCATTTATTGCATTTGTTTTTATGGCCATTTCTTCTTTTTACTCAAATAATATGAATGACATGCAACAAAAAATAGCAAAATAAAATCTTTTGTGGCGACTGCTTAGTACAAATAAGCAATAAACGCTTTGTCTAGCACCTAGTCGTGGTAGACTAGGGTATAGCACACCTGCTTACGAATCTGAAGACCGAGGTTCGATTCCCGGTATGCGGATCCACGACGAATAAAATCTCCAGAGGCATAGTAATAAAAACGCCAGCATAAACAACAACAACGACGCTAGCCATTGAAGGACGAATAAGACATTAGTCCGCGTCCCCGACACCAGAGGGGACACGGTCCTTCTCTTTTCCTACCAGACATAATGGGTGGCAGAGAACCAGAGAAAAGCTGCCACACTTTAAACGAAAAATTGAATTAAGGTAACTTAAGATGGCTGTCAATGTACTTCCGTTTCATTTAAGGTCTTTTCTAATCACAGTATTTTTCTCCATTTCTGTTGAATTTTATACTGCATGAGAGAACGTGAATCAATGATTTGTTTATATATAATATATTTACTATCATGATCGATTGTACTTTTTTGTGTAAGCAAGAAAAATGAAAAGCACGTATGCTTTAATCATTTTCAATTCTACGTCTATTTCCTTCGATGATATAGAAAAGTGTTTGGTGTTGATTAATTGAAGTGCGTTGTGTATTATAGATTTATAATTGTTTATTCTACTTCATATATTTGAAAATATATGAATAAGAAAAATATATTTCGGGTTTGATTTATCAAACTTATGTTCTAAAAGAAATGTGTATTCTTTATGAACGAAACAATTTTCAAGACACAACACTAATAGGTTCTTTGTGGCACTAATTTTCGAATAAAGCAATATAAAAAGTCTTAAAATTTTATCATAAATATATATGAATAGGAAAATGTGCGTATTTTCATCGATAAGACGTATAAGACCGTAAAGTAATTTCTAAGAGAAATTAAAACGTATTGTAATAAAAGCTTGCCAAAACAATTAAGTGTAAATCATGTCTGCCAAAAGAAAAGCTGATAGTCAAGTACCGGCTGAAGAGAGTGATTTACTGTCGATAAAACCACTTGGTGCAGGGCAAGAGGTTGGAAGATCATGCATCATGCTTGAATTTAAAGGTAAAAAGATCATGCTGGATTGTGGCATTCATCCAGGATTATCTGGTATGGATGCTCTTCCTTTTGTGGACCTGGTAGAAGCGGATGAAATAGATTTGCTTTTGATTTCACATTTTCATTTGGATCATTGTGGTGCCTTACCTTGGTTCCTTCAGAAAACAAGTTTCAAAGGACGTTGTTTTATGACTCATGCGACCAAAGCCATTTATCGTTGGCTTCTGTCGGATTATATTAAAGTTAGCAATATCGCTACCGAACAAATGCTGTACACAGAGTCTGACTTAGAAACTAGCATGGACAAAATAGAAACAATTAATTTTCACGAAGAAAAAGATGTATTTGGTATAAAATTTTGGGCGTACAATGCTGGACATGTATTAGGGGCTGCTATGTTCATGATCGAAATAGCTGGTGTCAAGATCTTGTACACCGGAGACTTTAGTCGTCAAGAAGACAGGCATTTAATGGCTGCCGAGATACCGAATATTCATCCAGATGTCCTGATTACTGAATCCACGTACGGCACACATATTCATGAGAAAAGAGAAGACAGAGAAGGAAGATTTACAAATTTAGTGCACGAAATAGTAAACAGAGGAGGCAGATGTTTAATTCCAGTTTTTGCATTAGGCAGAGCACAAGAATTACTTCTTATCTTAGATGAATATTGGAGTCAGCATCCCGAGTTGCACGAGATACCGATATATTACGCGTCTTCATTAGCAAAAAAATGTATGGCAGTTTATCAAACCTATGTTAATGCTATGAATGATAAAATTAGGAGACAAATAGCTATTAACAATCCATTTGTATTTAAACATATATCAAATTTAAAAGGTATTGATCACTTTGAAGATATTGGTCCCTGTGTAGTAATGGCATCGCCTGGTATGATGCAGAGTGGATTGTCAAGGGAATTGTTTGAATCGTGGTGTACGGATGCAAAAAATGGAGTAATAATAGCTGGATATTGCGTGGAAGGTACTCTAGCAAAAACGATTTTGTCTGAGCCAGAAGAAATTACAACAATGTCTGGGCAAAAATTACCATTAAAAATGTCTGTTGATTATATATCATTTTCTGCGCATACAGATTATCAGCAAACGTCCGAGTTCATACGTATCTTAAAACCTCCACATGTTGTTCTTGTACATGGCGAACAAAACGAAATGGGAAGATTAAAAGCGGCTTTACAACGAGAATATGAAGATGATCCTAATACTACTATGGAGATCCATAATCCTAGGAATACAGTTGCTGTAGAATTATATTTTAGAGGAGAAAAGACTGCCAAAGTTATGGGAACATTAGCAATGGAGACCCCAAAACCAGGGCAAAAATTATCTGGTGTATTGGTTAAAAGAAATTTCAATTATCATATGTTAGCTCCTTGTGATTTGTCAAAGTATACGGACATGAGTATGAGTCAAGTTATTCAAAGGCAAAGTGTATACTTTTCGGCGTCTCTACCAGTTTTAAAGCATCTTTTAACTCAGATTGCTGGAACCTTGGAAGTGGTAGATGATAAAAAAATACGTATTTTTAAAAATGTTGACGTGACTATCGATGGAAAAATTGTGACAATGGAGTGGATTGCAACTCCCGTAAATGACATGTATGCAGATTCAGTATTAACTGCAATATTACAAGCAGAAATGATGGAACAACCTCCTAAAATGTTACCTGCACCGACAAAAATGGATCGCATGCATTTTAAAGAGTGTCTCATTGAAATGCTTCAAGAGATGTTTGGAGAAGACTCAGTACCCAAGATTTTTAAGGGAGAGAAGTTATATGTCACAGTAGATGGAAAAAAGGCTCACATAGATTTATTAAATTTAGAAGTAACTAGCAAAGATGATGAAACTCTTCAACAAATAGTACAAACAGCTGTAACAAAGTTACATCAATCACTAGCACCACCCTGTGATACAATTTAAATAAATTCTAATCTTAAAATTCCGAATAATTTAATTAAGTATATTTTATCTTATTAGTATAAAAGATATAGTACCAAAAATTGAATTATAATATTCAATCGTAATAGTTCATTGCGTTTAACTACTAATTATTTTCTATGTAAATATAAAGATTAAATAAATCCAATCATGTCTTTAATATAAACAAAACAGTGTAGATTGTAACAAGAATCTTCTGATGGAAATTGTTTATTTTCAAAATGCATATAAATTCAATGATTGAATTCTTTATTGAAAATAAATAATGGATCGTACAATATAATTTCTTCATATTTAATTTTAACATTGTAAAATTGTATTACTTTATATGTCTTAAAGAATCTTATATACATTTATACAATTAATTTGTATATTTTTATGCTAATTGTGCAAATATGATATAAAACTGAAAATTCAAAAATGATATTTACAAATAGCATAATTATAGTGTGTAAAATAAATATTTTAATAAATAAATTGTGTAAAACACGACAAAGTTATTAACGAGTAAATCATACAATTAGTATTTTACCATAAATTGTAGAAATATACTTCTTAAAATATATTTTTCTATAATTATAATGATTAATTATTAATAATATTAAACATGATATTCAGTAAGATTTCCCCAAGCAGGTCCAACTTTGATTTTTACTGGCAATGGCACTGCTAAGTGACACACTTGTTCCATCGATTCCTTGATTATCATAGCTACTTGTTGTAAATCTATTATATTCACCTTAAATAATGATTCATATTTATCACTTCGTTTTATACATAATCTTATACGGATAAACAACGCTTACATCTTAAAGTAAGTAATTTCATTATATTATTTTATATTGTGTTTTGTGAATACATAGTATTCATGATAGAATACATTTTGTTATATAACTTTACAGTCATTAGGAAATATATGAAATATATGGACAATAATACTTTATCAATGTAATATTATAAGCGCGCTTTTATAAAAAATAACAAGAAGAAAGCTTTAGATTTAGAATTTCAAATATTTTACCTCAAACAATAATTCATCATGCAGTTGTAATACTAAGTATCCACCTCTTTGTTGTGCATCTTTACCGTGATTTCTTAATTTTCGTTTAGTATCTGATACAGGAATAATAACGGTTGAATCTGAAAATTCGTATTGCATTCTATCATTTATATTTATCATAGCATTCTTTACTATATCTGCTCCTGATCCTTGCACCGTTGTATTTACTGCTTGCCTTTCTGCTTTTACTAAACATATTTAATATATTTCGTAAAATATAAAGTATGAAAACAAAAATTCTTTTTTTTTTTGTATAAATAATACTTACATTGCTCTTTTAAATTTAAGCTTTTCAAATTTGGAAGTTTTCTACGTCTTCCCATTAACGTCGTAACGTATCCGTTTTCCCGAGCTTGCTTCACGATTTTATCCAACCACTGGGAAATACCTGGGTACGCATTCATAAATGAGTCTAGAAATTCCATAGCTTCTGACTCACACACAGATAAATGATCAGCAAGTTTTTTTACACCCATACCATAGATCATGCCATAACATAATTGCTTTGTACGTTGACGCATTTTATCATCGATCTAAGGGATAAAATCAAGAAGTATAAACGCACATGATAATTTCTTGATAATAGAAAAATAAATGAATTATCTATACCTTATCTTCTGTCACTTTATTCCATGTAGCGGCAATGCTTCTAAAAATATCACCTTCTTTTTTCATGATATCACAAAGAATCACATCCTTGGAAAAGTGAGCTAAGATTCTTAATTCAAGTTGGCAGTAATCTGCAGATAACATAATATTTCCTGCACTTGATATAAATGCCATACGAACACTTATTACAAATCTATTATCTTCAGAATTAAAGTCTCTTGGTATATTTTGTAAATTTGGCTCATGCATTGAAATTCTTCCTGTTACTGTACGCGTTATACAATTACCTCGAATACGGGAGTTATATTGAGCCAAATTAATTAATGGATGAATAATCTATCACAATTAAGGAAATAAAATAAAGTTGTATTAAATTTGACAAATAAATCTATAGATAAGTATTAATGTAGTTATATATCCAATATTGCAATTACTTACAATTTAAATTAATTTAATGTGATAATACTCACTCTTGTTAAAGTTACATTTAATTTACGCCATGATACAATAATATTCGAAACTGGATTATCACATTGTTCCAAAACAGTTTTATTTGTATGTACTTTTTTTCCATTATATAAACCAAGAATCTATATAAAGCGATACAAATAAAAATAAGTAAAATATTAATGTTTTGATAGAAACGTAGAAAATACATACAAACCTGAGCAACTTCTTTGGGAGAAGCAAAATTAAATTTTTGTCCTGACAAAGAATATGCTCGATTTTCTAAAGACAACATTTCTCCCTGGATAATAGCGGACAATTCTTGCAAAGATTTCAAATTTATCTGTAGTCCTGTTAATTCCATGCAAGCTAATATGGTAATAGTTTTCATTTCAATTTCTAAAAATAACGAGGTCTTAGTATCAAGTTATTCAAATCGTAAAATAGATCTTCGATAATTCTTATTTGATAAATAAAAATAAAATAATACCTTTGAATGTATAAAGTAATGTAGGGCACAATTCTTGTAACTTATTAAACAATACGTCCATTATATGCCATGTAAGAGTTGCTTTGACACTTGTTTCTGTTTCATTTAATACTGTACTCTGTGTATTTAGCTTGAAATGTGTACAATTACATGGTTCTGTATTTTGTATCATGACAGAACCTTGTGGAAAGTATTCTAATACCTATTTAAAAGTAATATATGTTGTAAACGTTATTAAAATTTATATGAAAGTACATAGGTATTAAAAGTAATATATTTTATATCTTACCATTATATCGAAACGTTTGTCCGAAACATTATTGTTTAACAGCCAATCAGCCACATTAGGATCAAGAAATTTACACTTCGCTGAAATTTTACAACACTGATATAATATTTTATATACCTCTTTGGCTGCAAAGCATTTTACATATAATAATGGATTATAAAGCAACACTTTCAATAGATTCATTTGTTCCTTGGCTGAAATCTTTAAATCTGCAATGATACAGATTCATAATATTTATGTTACATTATAAGATAATTCACAAGAATTACAATTTTTTTTAAAGAGAGAATACCTCGCACATCGTAGAAGGAAATGTAATATGCAACATTACCACCCCAAGAAATAGCTGCACCGCAAAGTCTTTGATTTTCATAAACACAATTTTCAAGCTTTTTTAATTTGTCTTTTCCTTCGACAGTAGAACTAATAATTTTGCTACCTATATGATTATCTTCATTTATGTAAACTTCACAATTCAAGGCTAAGGATATGCTAGTTCTTTTTGATACTTCTTGTTTAAATACGTTGAATGTACTTCGATCAACTCCAATTTTTACAATATTTAATGTATTCCAATCAATAGCATCATTTAAATTATCGCTTGTTTTACAAGGAAGATTGTCTTCTATATCTGTTCGAATTTTTTTTTTCGGAGAAGATGTTTTAGTTCTACGTTTTTGTATGATTTTATTTTTTTTAATAGGAATATCTTCATCTGAATTTGAAATTATGCTGACAGTATTGAAATTTTCATGAAGAAAAATATTTCGAGTAAATATTTTTCTATATCTAGACTTTCCTTCACTTAATTTAGTATTTGATTCTTTTAAATTTATTTGTTGTGTAAATATTTTTTTATTTGTCTTTGGCTTTAATTTAGTAGTATTTTTTATCGTTTTGACAGATAATTCTGTATTTTGTGATGGTACAATTATATCATCTGAGTCTGATTCATTTAAATACGAAGAAACATTTTGATTAGAATTAAATTTCTTAAAACTTGTCAGAATAGATTTATTTTCAGATTTAGATTTAGGGTGATTTTTGACAAATGTTGTTTGACAATCTAAATGTGTCTTATTTAAAGCCCTGCGTTCATCTTCTACTTTTTTAATTGTTTTTTTATTAAATCCTAGTTTTATTTCGTTTAAATCATTCCATGAATCATTATCATGCCATGTTAATGAATTTTCGTTATTTTCATGGCGTTGATTCGGAGTTGTTTCTTTTTCAACAAAAGATGTATTTATAATATCTCTAATACAAAAGGTGTTTGTGACTTTCTTCGTCCCTTGTTTAGATAGATCTGTTTTATTCGTTACTTTTGTTAATTTATTCCAAGAATCATCATTCCACGATAATGTAGGATTTTTATTTTCTGAATGTCCTGGATCATTATCAGGATGTTTGTTAAATGTTTGATTATTTTCATTGTCCCTTTTAATATCCATTTTTATATCACGACTTCTTTTATTTCTTGTACACGATTTAAATTGAGACATATTCGTATTTTCAAAATCGGAAATATGTAATGAATCAATGATATTTTGTTCAAGAATATTGTACATTTGAGTATCAAGATTTAAACTTTCATCAAATAAAGTAGGACTTCTTGAGACCTGTGATTCAATGCTTTCTTGTAAGGATGTATTTAGATCATCATTAATATAATTTATTATACAATCTTTATTACTACTTATATTTATTTTTTTTGAAGTACAATTAATGTTATCATACTTCAATGTTTCTGATTCAGTAATTCCTTTATCTTGTCTGTCGTATTTACAATTTTCAATTACATCATTACTTGTACAATTGTTTTTAAAGTTATTTATCGTTTCATTGTTACATTTATTTTCAATGTTTTTTATTTCTACATTTTCCTTAGTATGGCTGTCAATACATAAATATTTGATATTTTCTACAGCTTTCTCATTTAATTGTAAAACAGGATTTTTAAAAAGATGGCCGTTATTTAATAACAAGCTCTCTTTAGTTGATTCCAAATATACAATTTTTTCTGTATTTTGTTTTTGAACGTCTGTTTCTTTGACATATTCATTATTAATTATGTTTTGTGTCACTAAGACGTCACTAGAAATATTTTCTGTCTTCTGTTTCCATGAGACATTTTGTAAGCCTAATTCATTCTATAAAAATATATACAATAAAGTATTATGTACTTGTCTATATTATTTAATACTATATTAAACTAACTTGAATGAATAGCCTAGCTTCTTGAACCAATATTATTGCAGCTTGGTGAGGTGTGAGACCATCTTTTCCTGTAACAAATATAGTTCTTATCTTGTTCCTTTTTATAGCTTCAGATTCATGTTCGCCATCGTGTTCTTTTTCACTGAAATTTTAACGTTCATAATGTGAAAAATAAATAATTTCATACGAAGAACGTAAGAAGTATAAAAATGTCCTATACAAAAATATTACAGTCACTTTAAAAGACTGGCACACACTGGAAAAATTATATAAATCTCAAATGTATAATAAGTTTTATAAAATATATACCTTTCAAAAGGTAAAGCTCTGCAAAGTGCACGTTCAACATCAAGTACATTAGCAACAGCTAAATCTGCTACACACGTAATTCCTTGTTTATAAAGACTTCTTGCTCTCAATCCGTTTAGCATAGAAAGACGTAGTAAATCTAACAATTCTCTACACACTCCAAATTGTAAACGTGTTTGAAATTGAGATACTAGCAGTTCCAAACAAGTCCAGCCTAACTGTTTGCAAAATTGTGTAACCATTCCTAATTACAAAACAATTGTTAGAACGATGTTAAAATTATTCTAATAAAAAATATAATAATTTTACAAGATGGAGTTTTTAATATATAACAGTATATATTAATATAAATATAATTCAAATTAAAATAAATAACAGTTTACCAGCAAATGTTGCTGCGGATTGTTGTAAACTTTGAAGTACACCACGGCAGCACCCATATTTTTGACAAACTGTATTAAGTGGAATTTCACGGACCAAATCATGTAAAGCTAAGGCAGTATAAAATCTTTTATGTATATTTAACTAAAAATAAAGTAAAATTGTTAATAAATGCGGCTATTAATTTACATTATCTAGTATATTAATTATGAACACTTTTCTGATTATATATGAAGTAAAAGCAGATATATAAATTATTTTACCAGTTTTCCTGGCCTTATGATTCCTCTAATGGCTGCTGTTAAGAAACGTTCCTCTATTCCAATAAGTTGACCAACTCTACGCTCACTTTCTGACATTTTTTTCCATAATTCAAAAAATACTATCCAATCAAGATTTGTAATTTGGTTTCCACAGTGTACAGGTGTTACTAAATAAACAACGTGTAACTCTGTATCCAAAACAAAACATTTTCTTGCTTTCAGCAATTCTTCAAATAAAAATAATCCATCTCTTGGTGAAAGAGAAGCAGCAAGACATGCTTTACCGAGCGGTGTTGCTATCCATTTCTGTTCTTGTTCTGTAGATTTCAATCTAAATAATGATAAAAAATGTCACAAAATATGGTTAAAATATTGGAATATAATAATCTATTTTTGAATATGTAATACTTACAGAAAAAATTCATTGTCTACTAAAAATTTGACTGCATTAAATGATAAATCTTTTAAATTTTCTTGATTACTCAAACTGATTAAAGTACAATTTATATAAAGCTCAAGATCTGTTTGAGTAAATACAACTTCGCTAGCTACAGCTTCTAAGAGTGCTCTAATTAATGGCCCTGAATCTTGAAGACACGATACTATTGGTTCTAATGTTGCAGATAACAAAGATGCAGCAGCTTTCTGTTCAGCTTGCTTACATATAAGTATACTTTCTCCTGTGAAAAATTGCTTCATATATAAAAAAAAATATTAAATAAATATATCATATCTATTTTTGTATATACCTGCTGAATTTTTCCCCATACGACCTGCACGCCCTATCATTTGTTTGTATGTTAAAGTATCTATCAGTTTGCCACCAAACATGGGAGATCTAATAATTACTCTTCTTGCCGGTAAATTAACCCCACTACTTAATGTCGAAGTTGCTGTAAGGACTCTTAAAGATCCTAATCTGTAATAACATAGTTCAATCAAAATCAAGTTTAATGATGTGTATAACTTCATAATAAATTAACTCTCTACCTGAAGGCACCTTCTAAAACATCACGTTCATCCATAGTAAGACCTGCATGATGAAAGGCAACTCCGAATGAAACAGTATTTTTTAATATATTATCTAGACCTGAAGGGCTACGTTTTAGCTGTTCCAAAGTTTCAAGAATAGAAGTACTATTTAATTGTTCCTTTAATATTTTAGAAAGGAATGAATTTTCTTTCCCTTCAAAAAATATGAAGCAGTTATTTTTTATTTATTTTGCAGATTTAAAATCAAAAAATTGCCGAATATATGGAATTTACCTAGCTTAAAAAATGCTGCTGCCACTTGTTGTGCTAATTTTTCACACCAATTCTTGGTAGAACAAAAAATTAATACGCTGTGACCCTCAGATATGGTTTCTATACACAATTGTAAAATATTTTCTGTGTCCGTTTGTAACTCAGGCAGTGATATTAAATCTCTCACACGATTTAATTTATTATCGTATATACTATTACCTATCTGTAAATAAGCATATTCCGATTTTACTTGTGAATATTTTTGTCAAAGGTAATATACTCACTTTACACTGTTCATTTAATGGTACAGGTCTAAACTTTGTTTCATATAATTCTGCATTTAACCATTTGGCCATAAGGGGTAAATTTGGAAGTGTTGCTGACATACCAATTAATTGTATATTTACTTTCTCTTCCCTATCAATAGCAGAGAAAATATTATATATTTCCCTTGATACAAAATTATCAGTGTATAGTGTATAGTGAGAAATTATTGTTATAATTACCGTAAAGTCATGTATTTTAATTTAGTTAATAATAGCTCTAAGAGATAACCACGATTTGGATCACCAACTAAATGTAATTCATCAATTATAACGATACCCAAAGTAGATAAATCACCATCTTCCATTAAACGATTTATTAATGAATTTGCCTTTTCTATAGTTGCTATAGCAACATTTGTTGTTGCAAATCCACCAACCGGTGCTTCTCCACCCATGAATCCTTCTACTTTGATACCACTATCCGATAATAAATCCTAAAAAATATACGGAATAATTCCTGATATATATTTATTTATTTTATTATATGAGCCTTACCTTAAAGTAATACATTTTTTCTCTGACAACAGAAACAAATGGTAAAATAAAAATAGCCTTTTTTTTACATTCTAATACTGTCTTTATTAGAAGAATTTCAGCTACTAAAGTCTTTCCTGCAGATGTAGGAGCTGAATATAATAGATTTCGTTTTTTCTCCAAAACTTCATTATTTGATAAACATTCCACTTGCCATGGAAACATTTCAAATATACCTCTTGCTTCATATTTCTAAAGTAAATAAAATGTATAGATATATTTTATAATTTGTTACATTTTCTTATGCTTAACTTATACATTAAGAAAATATTAAATTCTATATACCTGAAGTATATTTGGTGGTAATCCCCAAGCTACTAGTTTGCAACGGTCTTGCGTACAAACATGAGATGACAATATTGTATTAGACTCTATACTATCGGTATAGCATTTAATAGAGGATGAATGTTCTTTAGAAAACGATATAATATTATTACATGTTGTAGTGTTATCTGTGTTCTTCACTGTACTTTGTAAACCGGATTTAGTCGAATTATTTTCATATAATGACTGATCAGATAGATTACAATGCTTGGCAATTATATTCACGTCACAATGATTTTTATTTTTTACATATCTGCCAGAGATATTTTCTTCATTTATTTTCTGATAATTCAAGTGATCTTTAAAATGTATTTGTTGCTTTTTCTTTGATGAATATATATTAAGTAACACATTTTCTTCAAACTTCTCATGATTATTTTCAGATAATATAATGCTGTCTTTAAAATACTTATCCAAATTGGACTCTTCTTGTTTTAAGACACTTTGTGTTTTACCTTTAGAAGTGGTAATTCTTTTCTTAGATGTTATCATGTCATTTTCATTTCGAAATGTCTTTGTGCCTCTAGTTTTCATTACTTTATTTAATAGAATAAATTTTTTTCTCCTAAAAATTACATTTCCATTGTTTCAATTTACTTTTTTCAACATATTTTCCAATAAATATATGACTTATTAACCGTTTAAGTCCCAGGGAGTTTTGAAAAAACACTGTCAAAGAATCCTGAACAGCACAACCACACTTTCTCTAAATGAGTACAATATCTAAGCAGCGCGATAGCTCTACTTCTATTTTATGTAATCTGCAACACCAAGAATGCAATAAAAAGATCACATTTAATTTGTGTGCAATGTAAAAAAGGAATTCATCCAATATG
>JAITYT010000341.1:191727-210272 GCA_025433975.1 Liostenogaster flavolineata
ATTTAGCTACTATTATTTAATATAATACTACGATATACCGTTTTTATTAGGCGGGTTATAGTTATCCCATTCTTTTTTGCCACAGAGATAATTCTGTTGTGAATCGTATTCATTATGTTTTTCTTTTGAATCTATACAGTCATTTTTTTTCTCTGAAGCAAAAGCGTTCATTTTGATCTTTTATATAAACTTAACAATTATAAAATTAACAATTCAGCTTCCTATTGACACGATATTTAGTCGTAATATAATGTTTGCGTTTAAAAATATAACCTAATGTGCAACAGTGAAAAATCTACTACCGCGTTTTCAATCTGTGGAAAAATAATCGCTGCGACCCCATCCAGTATTCACTAGCTCTACTCACGGCATTAGTAATTTTCACTAGGCTATGCTACAAGTTTGTAAGGGTGAAATAAATTCTATAGCTCAACCCTTATTACCGGTGTACATTCTTACATAAGTCTCTCCACACCGAGCTATTCCTTTGGCCACACATACGCCACACGAATCGTACATTACGCGCCATCTAACAATAAAAGAGATAATCCTTACTATTCCGTCGGGTAACGTGATATGTATAGTCGAATGAGCTATGATGTTATTTTCTTTTTTTTTATCGAATATTTGTAGCCAATTTCAACTATGTGATATTAAATGTTATTATATACGACCAAACGAAATGCAATTCGTTCAAACCAAACTATTGACTTTTTGAACCAATGTAACATTTTTTACCATTATATTTTTATTTTGTATGTTCGATGCTATATAGGTGATAATATAAAATATTTAATGTTTTACGTTATTTGAATGATGTATTACACAAAAGGGTTTTTGAATACATTTTTCGAATTTTATACAAGGTGGCGTGAGTATACGTGTTATGCGGTCGTTGGTAAGAAAATTAGGTAACGTAATTTAATAAAAAATGATGATAATTATGTTAATTATGTTAATTAATATATAAATTATATTACTAATTATAGTTTATTTAGCAGTGTATTTCCAAATATTGTATCTCGTGCTGCTATTTTTTTACGTCTAATCGCACTTGAGTCATCTAAAACAAGATTTACAACGGCGGACGATAAGAACGTGAATAATAAAAGTATGTAATGTTATGAATAATCGCAAATCGATACATATAACTTTAAACCCGTAACGAATTGAACATAAGATTGTTTTTCGGTTAATGTTTTGTTCTTGTGTCCCTGTAAAAAATGTATTTTGAATTTTCGATACTAAGCGTGATTTTATACAGAATAAAAAATAACTGTAATTTTGTTGGGTACAAAAATGATTGGAAAATCATATAAACGTGCTTTCGCTTGTACAAAGTGAGTTAATAAATAGCAATTAAGTGTATCGAACGACGCTACAACTTCTCGTAAAATCTAAATTACTAATGGCTTTTAGAAAATTTTCAACTTTAGTTTTCAACAAAGTTTCTGCTTATTTTATATTTATACCCTTGCATTTTCAATGTGTGCATTGCTACGGTATTGTATTGCGTAACTTATAATATATTGCACAAGATGAGGAAAAACGTTGATATATCGGATAACATGCTTTACGTCTTTGACGTAAGAAAGTCTCAATAAAAATAGTTCACATTGTACGAAGTCATATGTTTAAATGTAAATGTCATGCCTATCGCTCGTACATGCAATGCTTACTGATTTAATACATATACATACATACATATACTTAAAACCATTCCATTTTCTTCTCAGTATAATTATGCAATATGAATGTACATTTTTCTCGTTAATAAATCATATTTCTCTGTTTAAATCTGCTATGCATTTATACGGCATTTTTTTCAATATACACTAGGCAATTCATAAAAACATTCAAAAAAGTGTTGTACTTTGTGCTGTATGTTTGTATTCGTAATTAAAAATTAGATAAATTTTAACATGACTTTAATGTAGTATCTTAACTATTTATTATTTATTATTAATTATTAAATAATAACTTTTAATATTAATAATAATTGTTCTTAATGTTTATTAAATATTCATTTTAATATTAAATATAAATATATTAAAATGAATATCGGTATTAGTCCTATTAAACTCAACGAAGGAAAGAAACAAAGGTCATTCGAAAATAAAGTTTCAACTCTTATCGTCGTATTGAAAAATTTAGTGTTGATTGAATAATACAAAATGACTTGTTATCGGATTTTTATATGAATAAAGCTGCATATTTCGATCGTTCTCAATTATTCGATATATTATTTATTTCTTATAGTATTTTATAAAAGATGTATCGAATTAACATAATTCTATGAAGATTAAATTTATTTGTTTCTTCAGATACAAGTGAACTTCATTTAGAGCTTGTTCAGGTGGTAAGTGAAAATATGAAATAACTTAATGTTTATTTTTTTATTTCGATCACTTTATTAATAATTATATAATGAAACGGATTATATTTCTATTGATTTCATTCGGTTCATGCTTACATTATACAATTATCTTAATTTTACTCGTATTTGTTCACTGTAAAAGTTATGCACAACATTCAGTTTTTTTACGAATTTTAACATAGATTCATTTTATACTTATAGCTATTTAGACATGGAGAACGAACACCTCTCTTTAAAGAAATGTATCCGAATGATCCTTATGATATGTCAGTTTATCAACCATTTGGAATCGGGCAGCTAACGAATGTAAGTAGATAAAATAACTTTTAAAAAGATAAATAAGATTATAAGACTTAATAAAATAAATTTTACAAGAAAAATGTTTTCTCATAAAAATATTACAAGAGCCTATTCATATAATTTTAACGTATCTTGTAAAGAGTGTAAAAAATGTTTAATTTAATTAATTGAAAGCATTTATGTATTGAAATTTAGAATAATGTAACAATGTTAGTAAAAATGTAATCGCATGATAAGAAATATGGTAATAAACCTTTAAAGGAAGGAAAAATGCGTGTGTATCGCGTTGGAAAAATGTTGCGTAGACGTTACAATGACTTTCTGGGACAAATGTATCATCCAAAGGATGTATATGCTCGTAGTACAGACATCGATAGGACGAAGACGTCCTTACAATTAGTTTTGGCTGGACTTTATTCTCCGACGGCGGCTCATATGTGGAATCCAAATTTGTGTTGGTCTCCTATTCCTACGCATTACGCTCCTGACAAAGCAGATATTCTCTTTAAGCCACATAATTCTCATATGTTTGTATATCAAATATTATCATTTGTATTTCGTAGTAATTTTAATACTTAAAAACATATTGGGCTTCAAATAAATTAAATAATTTTTACTTTTATCTTGACGAAATAATGTAAATTATTAATTAATGACAAATTATGACTTTATAGATATGTAGACGCTTTAAAGGAAGTAAAAAAAATAAAAGAGGTGCGCGAAAAGATGTCGGCTTACGAAGAACTCTTTAAATTTCTTTCGACGAAAACTGGCCTAAATATTACAGACGTAGAACTAGTTTATGAAGTTTTTAATCTGTTAGTTGCACAGGTAATATTGATTTTATAATCGATATGAGTTTTTTAAAATTATAACTAAATTATATTATAAAGAGATTCTTCTCCTTTTCCCTTTAGAAATATATGAAACTTACATTGCCAGAATGGTGCACAACTGAGGTGTTTTGCAAGATGCAAGACGCAACAGTTTTAAATTATGAAATTCTTTCATATACAAAAAAATTAAAGCAATTGACCGGTGGCATGCTTATTAGAAAAATGATCGAAAATATGGATATAAAAGGAGAACGCAACAATCCACGAAAAATTTATCTTTACAGTGCCCATGAAGTGAACATCGCTGCTTTCACACGGGCGCATTATATCAGTGAACCAAAATTGCCTGGATTTGGATCGGCCATTATTGTAGAAAAATTACGCAACAAAGCGAAAGAACTCTTTGTGAAGGTAATTCCATTCAAACGATCATTTTCAACAATGAAATAAGACACATTGAGGGATAGAACATTTTTTGTTATATTCTTATTGTTAAATTAATAATGACTTCTACTGTTTTAATGCGTATGTTGATAGATGTTTTTATGGACCGGGATTACGGAAGAATTAATACCATTAAAGCTTGAAGGTTGTGACGAAGTTTGTCCTTTAAAAACATATTTAGTTAGCTTGGAAGACGTCATTCCCTCGGACGCCGAACAAAATAATTTCTGGAGTCAAATAAAGAACGAAGAATTGAAAAATCTTTTTGTCTAAAGCAAAAATTAATAAAATTAAAGAATGTTTGTAAAAGTAAAATTTATAATTTCTAAAATATATATATTTTCACACCCTATAATAATTACCAACTTTTTGCGTAATTAAATTAAATCAAAATAATGTTATTAATAATAGATTGTTATAGATTATTCATTATTGAAAGATATTTATTACGATCAATTAAAATACTTCATTCGAATTGATCACGATATTTTTATACATAAAATATTATTAAAATATTTATAAGTTAGTAAAAAATGTTAAAATTCTACGGCTTTAGCGCGGGATCTCGTTCACAGGCGGCACATTGATGGAGCGAACCACCGAACCAAAATGGTTAATTATCTCGATTTAAAAAAAAACTCGACTTGTGCCACCTTCAAAATAAACGGTCTGTATGTTGAACTAATCAAGCAGAAAATATCTTATCTTCTCTCTTTAAAGAAAATTTATGATTATGGACAGTGATTATGTTAATTAATGTAATGCGTCCACGTAAACGTATTAAAACGTGCGTAACGTAAAAGTCTACGAAATTAATGAAATGCAGATGATTTAATTTGTAAGTAATTTGTACTTGTTTAAATAATGATATTAGTTTTTTGATTGTTCTTCGTTTATCATAGCCACAATCATATTTTATACTGCATCGTATAAGTGTGCATCTTTTGTCTTGCCAATGCAACTTAGATTTTACGATTTAACTATTTCTTGCAAGCGAGCTCATCATTGTTAGGTATAAAATTTTTGGTTAATTTTAAAACTGTTCCGAGCGGGCATAATGTTTTACATCCTGGAATTGTAAGCTCCACTATCTTTGATGGAATTCCCAAATAATGTAGAACCTAAAATAGATAAAAATGTAGATTCAGTAAATTTTGAAAAAAATATAACAACTTAAAATACTCTATCATTTATTTTTGTTTTTTAATGGTTTGCTTTTTAAGTTGGATCTCGGTAAACTCGCATAAAAGAAGATTAAGAAAATTGATATAAATAATATTGTGTTTATCTAAACTCCATCGTTATTGCACATACGTATTGGACATACTCACTTTGACATAATATGTATAGTCCTGTTGAAAAAGCTCTATTATAACCGCACTAGAATACTGAGGGACGTGTGGTGTATAGACATCTAAAACGGACAATGTATTGGCAACATTTGTTTCGTGACCACTATATAAATGAAGCTTTCGTCCTTTCGGTAAAGTACCATTGATAAATGCCAATGTACTATCGATTATTTTACGAAGTAGAGGCCCTAAAGTGCAAAGATTTTTATTTTAATGGAAATTTTTATATTTCTTTAATTTTTATTTCAAAAAAGTAGATCGAACATAGTAGCTATTCAGCGAAAGTAATTGATGACATTTAAATGCTATTTGTTAATGTAAAATTCCTCGACACTATGATTGGCGTGTAAAGTCTTACCCGAACCCAATCTCTTCAGTAAAGTGTTATAGTTTGCAAGTTTATAGGTAAATATAGCACCATCCAAAAGCCCACCATACGGAAATATAAGTTTAGTCCATTCCGGAAGTGTAAGATTCATCGACGATTCCGCCATAAATGTGTGATAGAGCAAGAATAAGTCTAGCGGAGTGGTTATTTTCGCACCGGTCAATTTAGTCAGTTCTATGTACAGATCACGAAATTTGGATAATTTTTCTTTTACTTCAGTCGTATTTGACACTCTTTCGTATTCTTTCTTATATCTACAAACATTTTTCACAATTTGGATTTTCATAATCGATGAATTAAACAGCTCTTGGATAAAGGCAAATCCTATCTTAGAATATTTCAAAAGGAATAATGCAACAAATATTTGACTTGCTCCATTCAAATTTCGTTGTATATGCGTTAATAAGATTAAAAAACCTATTTTTTTATGGTTGTAATAAAAGAAAATATTGTTCAATGCCTATGAAAATTTAAGTGAATCAATACTTACGAGAGGCAAGATTCGGTCAAAAAAATATTATCGTATTTTTTAGGCATATACATAGCAGGTATTGGTTGCCAGTTTAATTTGCTGTTCCATTTCTGAATGGGTGCTGGTGGAAACAACGCAGCCAGTACAAGTTGCAAAGACATCTTCGTTCTACTATAATCCGAACTGATAGCCTCGATTAAATTTGGAGTATAAATCTCACCTAAGAAATTCTTGTATCTATTACGAAGGACTTCGCCTAATTGAAATTCTCGATATTTGCCATTCTGAAAGACACATGATTACATGTGTGTATTATTAAATTCTAATTATTAAATTCGTCTATCTACAATTTTTAATAGAAAACATCCTGTTGTAAAATAAAAAACAATGAAAATTAATTATCTTTTTTTGCAGTGATTTAATTTATGTTAAATTACATCTTTCAAGTCCAACTAAAAAGAATGTTACAAGTTTTATTCTTCGAAACTAATTATTATGAAATGGAGAATTTTTTTTATTGAAATATACTTTAAATTGAAACGGATCAATTAAACGAAACAAAAATTCGATCATGAGATAATCGTATTGAACGGTAGTTCATAAACTTACGTTCGTCAGTTCTCCTATCCCTATAGGATAGAAGTTATCATTCAGATAAGGATCATTCGGATACATTTCGCCTCCAATTTTATCCGGTGTACGATCACCATGTCTGAATACCTACGAAAAGTATAACGGAATTATACGAAAAAATTGCATTTTATTTGAAAATAAATTCGTAGATACGTCTTTAATGCATTATCTCATATTTACTATATTCACTAATCGAAGTTTCATTTCACCCAACGCCTTCATTTCGATCACGCCAATTGTGATAATCCACATGAAACTCCAAAAATAATTGAATGAGACCATGATTATTAATCTGAAATAAATTAGTTTTTATTACTTATTAAAAATTATTTGGATTGCTGTTAAACCTGAAATAATATTATTGTATTTCGTATTGTATTAAACGCGATCTATGATATTGTGTGACATAATCATACAAGATAATAATTGTGAAATATCGAAGAAACTATGTCATGATTAAAAAAATTATTTTTTCTTATTCGCACTTCACGTAAAATAATCTAATGAAAAGAATATAATTCTGCCTTCTTACTTTCATTGATGCAAATGCCTCACTGTTTAAAAGTTCGAATAAAAAAATTAAATTGTCTTTAAAAATTGATGTAGTTAACCATTGCATGATCATCGCAATGAATAAATCTATCGACAAAGGTAATTTTAAATCTTCGCTAATTTTACCATCTTTCAATTTCTGTTTTGACCTTCAATTTGTCCGTACCAATGAAACGAGAAAAAAATAATTGTGGAGATTTAAAGCTAGATGAAACAATTCAGTTATTATGTAATTACAGTCATATGTTTCCGAGACACCGTTTTTAAAGTGATGCGCAAATAGTATTTGCGCAAAAATTTGTCACGCAGTGAAAGTATCCATTATCGTTCTCCATCAATGTTATATCTTTGCAATTTATTGTCTTTTATTCCAGATATTATATTTTTGCTAATATCGTGCAGGTTCTAACACCACAATATCACAAAGAAAGAATAAAATGTCCAAGTCGAAGAGCAATCGCCTATATGTCATATATCAAGATAACCGTTATATGCAAGGTAATTTCATTTTTGTGATAAAAAACGACAAAAATAACAAAAGGTATATCGAATCTATTTTTCGAACGAAAAATGTGAATTCAAGGTTCATAATCTTAACGTATGTTTTATGTCGAGTTTGGTCGTCACGCTTTGGTTTTTTATGTTGTTTGCCAAACTGCTATTCTTTCTCTATTCACTTGAAGACTGTAGTGTAAGAAGCTTGAGAAACGTCGTTGACGGGTGTACGCGTTTGAATTTTGTATATAAATTACGTGTGGTCTTAGAAATTCCGAATACGATCAACGAAATGAAACAGACGATAAAAATATTTGTCAGAGTGCACAAATTTGGTATTTATTATTAAAGCTTTTTTTATCGTCATGAACAAAGTTATGCAGAATTATTAACGGAAACAGTAGTGAACAAATAAAAGATACCACGAAGACAAAGTTAAAGTAAGAATTTGTTTTTTCATGCGTACGAGAACAATACATTTAAAAAATTCTTAAAGATATAGAATCTTTCAATTAATACGATTCTGTAACAATGTGGTAATACTTAAATTATATCATTTCTGATCAAATACGATTATTCGTAATTCAAATAAATATATTAGAAGATACACATCGCGTTGACAGATCCAATTAATGATCATCTTCGTGTTAGAAATTGAAACAAATATCTCGAGCTACGCATAATGTAAAATTAAATTGCAATAAATTACAAAAGTGTATTACGTGTTTTTTATAAGTTAACCAAGTAAATGACAGAAGTATAAGGTAATGCGAGTTTGAAACTATACAAAAAAGACGCGTTATTCCCGCAAAGTATCTTTTTCATTAATTCTAATAACAAAAATGCACGCGTTCATCTCTTAACATTATCGAATATCTGCTTAATTTATACCATTATATACCGTTCTGTAAATATCCAAAAATACCTGTATTAATTTTACAAGGTTCAACAAAATGCTAATACTTCGTTAGTATAATAGCAAGTATGAAAGAAATATGAATCGGAAGAAGATAAATTTAAAAAAAAGTTGAAACAGTAGGTACAATTGCAAATAAATACGATAAAAAGTATAAAGAGCATGTGTACTTGTCCGTTCAACAATTTCTTTTAATGAAAGAAATATAAAATATCGATCGCGTTCGGTGTAGCCTAGATGAACAAATGTTATTAATTGTAAATTATTTCGATGGCTTACCCCGTTTTTATTTACAATGAGAATGCTATGATTGTGGCAGAACAAACAATGGACGTTGAATAAACAACCGAATATTCAATCAAGCATTCGATGAAGTACCAGTAATAACTTAGCTTGTCGAAAAGCGTGAAGTCGAATGGAACTCCTAACGTTATGGCAGCCCGTTTTACGGTGAACGTAATCGCTACTTCAGCGTCTCTACTTTTGAATACGAACAAATATAATTGTTTCACATTGCACATAAATCGAGCATACATATAATACCTGCAGGCACTGATACAAATATCGACTGCAGATACAAGCATTGGTGGGAGATTAAATAAAAGATAAAGAGAAAAAGATAATAACCGCTCCTTTTACTCGTACCCGCATAATATTTAAATGTTTAACGTATCAATATCGAACAATTTACGAACTTTTTATTTAAATCTTCCGTTTTTTTGAAACTCTTGTGTCTTAAAGCAATTTTATAACTTGACCGGTTGAACAATAACATATGTTTCACGATCTTATCTTGTATTTTTACAGTTATGATAATTATTCTAGTCACGTAAGGATTATCGTTCGGAAAACACGTTTAATTGTTATCAGTTTTGAAGTATACTAAAAACAGCGATAACTTTCCTCGCGAAATAATTCTGCATCTGCATAGTCCATATTGGATTAAATTGCGTGATAAATTTCAATTCCAGATGGAAAACCTTAGAAAAAGATTATAAAATATGAAAAATTCGAAGCTTCGATCTTTTAACTCTCTAGAAGCAATGAAATAATCGTTAGTACACCCTTACCGAACTCTACGTTGCAACTGCACAGAACGAATAATTCTGTAAATAATTAATTTTCTCTTTACACTCTATTTTAATTATTCGATTCATACAGTATAGCGACAACTTTCTGCCAATCGAGTTACGTAGGATCCTCGGAAAAAAATATTTCACAAGTAGATATGACTCTGACTGCTACGACATCGATTGTATTCGACTCGTGATAAATAAAAATTTATTTAAATAAGTGAATAGAAAATTGTAAGAGTCTTTTATAAGTGTGGTCTGTATTTTTATTTTTTGTTTAATCTAATTTAAATCTAATTTATGATTATGTTTTGTAAGTCATAATTACTTATCACTCTTAATTAATCCCTTGTCAGTATTATTGAATTAACAGGTGGTAAGTACTGTGATGGATATAACATAACGAAATAAATATCAAATATGTTCGCAATGATTCTCATCGATTGTGAAACTTTATTAATACTGTAATCATTATCTTACAATTTATCGATAATGCTATCATTTACACTTTTACGTAATATGATTAATAATAAATAAGATTATAAATGATATTTTTATTAAAATAAGATCTTCAATAGTAAACTGATTTAGTATAATTTAGGCCGATATATCGTTTCATTATGCGACATTTATTTAACTAATTAAATCTAAAATTCTGTCATATCTGTATTGATTTTTGTTCATCCATACTTTATCAAAGTTAAGAAAGAATTCAACAGCTTAGCGTTGCAACACATTAGATGCAATTAACTCTGTTGCATAATATTTGCATTTAAAGAGTCCACAATTGCAACATTTACAGTACGATACGGCAAAATGCACGACCAATTATGTTTTGTCGACTACGATTAGTCACTGACAGATTTATAACTCTTGAAGAAACGTTACTCACATGATATCCGTGAGTAAAACGTGCACGCTGTTACTAACATTATAATAAAATCTTTAATTTATGGATCAAATTAATTTTTTTTTCAATACGTTTCCGATTAATTTTTAATGAGTCTATAAATAATATTATATAATTCCCGTATTAGTATCTAATAATAGAGTAGGTTTTGTTTAAGTATCATCATCATTCTCTGACTTCAAAATCATGAAAAAAAATAAAAAGAACAATTGGATAAGCAAAGTTCTATCGATCACAAATAATTACCCATTCCGTTCTTACTCGCTTTATTATTTTCAATTACACTTATGTAATTTAAACAAGTTTCGTATGCATTTTTCATGAAATATCTTGTACTATTAATTTTGTAAAATATTTTTGTTATTATTGTTCACTATATGTATTGCCTTCGATATAAATATCTCTTAAACTTTTCATAAAAAATGTCGCTGCTTACTTAGTTGCAGTTTTCTACAATAGATAAGAATATAAGGATGAGCGGACAACAGTTGTATATACTTTTCCTGTTGATTTTATCCGTCGTTAGTGTCCCCGAATTGAAACTGTTGCACGTTGTATGTTATCGTTCAAATTTTAAAATATTATCTAATCGTAATTGCATTAAAATATTTTATTCCTATTTTTACAGTTATTTATGCACAAAACGTATGCACCTGATCAAGATATAAAATATGACATGACAAATCTGCCTCAAAATTTATCATATGAATATTTTAATTCCGCCGCTCATAGTATGCCAGAGGCGAGTTTTCTGCAACGATAATGCAGTAGTAAATTATAGTATACAATTTTCTATTACATCAATTAAATTATGATTTTATATATATATTGTGGGTCATCTCATAAATAATGCGGCTTTTTCGATAGCATGAACTAAAAGTCGGAGGGGAAGGGGATAGATTACCTGTATCGACTAGATTATAAAAGCAGGTAGTTAATTTATTTTGTTCTTATTCTTATATTTTTTTACTTGATTTTTACTTTATTACTTTGAAGAGTACATTATCATGAGAAGTAATAATGAAATTCAAACCACATTATTTATCGGATTACCCTAATATATTGAATATGACGATCATTGGTACAATATACAATATTAGTAGTATTGTGTATGTATGATAATTATTAATTACATAATAGTTTATTTTTGATAGGTCGCTCAGTTACATATGTACAATCTCGGCGTGTATTTGCGTCAACAATACAATAAATTTTTAGGTGATACTTACATCAGTGAAACTTTTAAAATGCGTACCACGGAGTACTCATTGTCCATTATATCAGCACAACTTGTGAATGCCGGGCTATGGCCTCCACAAAAAAGTCAAAAATGGAACAAGGATCTACTTTGGCAACCGATACCGTATGGTTGGTTGACACATTTGTATAAAGTTATGAATTATTTTAATTTGTAATACTCATCGTAATACAAAGTTTTATGAGCATACAGATTATATGGAAGTGCAAAAAGATATTTTATTATTTGGAACGCTTTGTCCTAATTTCCGATCTGAAGAAAAGAAAGTATTAAAGAGGAAAACAATACAGGATAAAATATTACACAACTCTCCTTTGTTCGATTATCTTTCTAATCATACCAAAATGAAAATAATTCGAACATCAGAAATAGAATTCCTTTACAATAGCCTTGAAACGAAAGTAAAATTCTTCAAATTCAACTAGCAAACTCAACTGTAAAATTATACAATAATGAAGTTTATTATAGGTTGCTTTTGATTTGCCATTACCTTCTTGGTCGGATGGAATTTTCCCAGACGGAAAAATGTATAATTTAACGTTATTTCAATATGATTTACTGTCGACAACAAATCTGCAGAAGCTACTTAATGGAGGCACGTTATTAAAAGATATTATTATGAACTGTTTGAATTACATTCAAGCTAAAATTCCTGTAGAAAGGAAAACTGTAATGTACAGTGGTGATGAAAGAAATATCGTTGGAGTTCTTAAAGCAATGGATGCATGGTCGCCACATATTCCCGTCGATGGTACATCCCTCATTTTTGAACTATATTTCGACAATGATACTAAAAAATATGGTATAAAAGTAAGTATCTATCGAATAATTTCTCTATAAAATTATTATAAAGAACAGTCATAATATTCTTTTTCTTGATACTCCATTATTGAAAATTTCTTATTATAGGTAAATTATTATACTGGAATAAACAATGAAAACATTCCTGTAATGTTACAAAATTGTGGTGAAATTTGCCCATTGGATGTATTTTTAAATATTGTTCTTCACTCGATACCGATAAATGAAAAAGAATTATGTGGCTGGGAAAACAATACTTTTTTCGGCAAAAATGATATTTCTGAAAACAGTTGCAGTAATTTCTTATCATGTAGGTACATAAGCATATCTTTATTTTTAATTTTAATAATTGTTTTGTATTGATACATGTTCTAAATACTAAATTAATACATGGTTATTTTGTTCTGAATATAACTAATAATAGTAATAAATATATCTATATCATATCATATTTATTACTTGCAAACAATTTATTAATAGTTTGCAATTACTTATATATAATTACATATATAATATTACGTTAATGATATATTTATAGACGGTACTATCGGTAGCGATATGAGAAGTGCAAGAAACGATTAAGATATTATTTTATTTTACTATTTTTTCTTTTATAAAATTCTATATTTTTACCGTGATGTGCAATTATGCTATTTTAAAAGTAACTGCATTTTTTGTTATCAATATATTCTGGGTTTATTATACAAATTATATTCTTTTAAGTTGTATTCTTAAAACATCATTATGTTTTTATACTTATTTATTTTTTATTTTTAATACTTAGTGAATTACTTAATTATCGATTTATCACAGATGTATGTATTTATTAATTTATTGCAAATTCTAATTTTCGTTAGAATATTTATATTGGAAAGCAGATATTTATTCAGTCAATATAAAAAATAACTGCCGGAACTTTTCTATAAATACAGAAGTGTCATTTGCATAAGTGACTGTAAAACTTTCCAAAAGATCAATCCACTCATTTTCTTTATCGTGCATGGTTTCTCCTTTACTCGTAATTTGATTATTGTTCCATTGTTTCCACCATATGTCAGTAACACGTGGAATTGTAATTTCTTTATTATTTTTTGATCTATTAGGAATAGCAATTCTATACTTCCGTAAAGCTATATTTAAAGCATAAAGTACAAGATGTAATCGATTAACTGCTTCATGAAAACCGCTTAATCTATTATTCATTATTTTATTTATAAAACTTTGTATATTCATTATCTGTGCAAAAAAAAAGTCAATTACTTCTATACAAATTATTACGCAATTACACAATTCTAGAAAAATGGTTAAATGATATATCTGTGAGGTAACCTGAAATCATAAAATGTTTCAAATGAAATAATTTAATTTCTCTATATTTATAAATAATAGAGCTATACTATTTACTTTATTTATATCTCTAATCTCTAAAATTGTCTTCAATATATCATTCGTCATATATGCAACTTTTTTACTACATGAATCAGATTTTTGTTCTAATTTAAATACATCACAAAAATTTAATATTGCATTTATAGCTTCATTTTCTAATGTATTAATCCAACACCGACGTTTTTTATAATCTTCAACTAGTCTCGTATCCTTAAGAACAGTTAAAATCACTTGTATCGATTGAATAACAACTTCATTTGTATTTAAAGCTTCAAGAGTAAAATTAATCCATTCGGATGAAATCTCTTTCTTTAATTGTTTCGCTTTTTTTCTTGACGAAGTACTTATTAAATTACAGCTCTTTCTTTTTTTGAGAGAACTTTTTTCTTCAATTTTTTTGAAATACATCGCCTTTAACTTATTATCGTTATTTTGCAAATCTTTATTCTCTGTTATAAGCTGCTTACTAATAGCAACATCCGCATCTTTTTGTTCATATTTACCACTGTATGAAATAGTGGCATGTTGTAGTTTTAACGAAGAATTTACATCGACGTTATCTTCCAAACTTAATATTTTTTCTTCTATTTGATGCTCGATTTTGTTACTAACAGTAAATACTTCTTTAAGTGAATCATTTATAAACAAGTTTGAATTACTTTGTTTTATAGTGTCATTAATATTAGAAAGGAAATCAGAAGTTTCTAAGTATATACTTAAAGTATCATATGCACTATCACATCTTTCAGTTCGAGATCTACTATCATCACATTCACCTATAAAAGTGTTCTCCAAACTAAGTAAATTTGAAGATGAACAAAATGTTTTACATTCGTTAAAAATACCAGAATTCTGGGATAATTCCTCGTCTGACTCTGGAATTATACAATTTTGCAGTAAAGATTCATTTTTGGACAATGAATCAATCCATCTTTGAGGTGTCAAAGGACAATCAACATGTGTGTCCAATATAGTATCCTTTTTTAGATATATTTTCTCTTGTCTTCCCATTTGTTTTAAATAACAATTATTGAAATTATTATATAATACTTTAGAATCGTTAGTAAGTAAATTTGTATTAATGGAATTAAAAGAATTATTCACTCGTATGTCAATAGCGTTTATGTCTTTAAAATGTTCACTATCTACAATATTTTGTACAAAATTATTTTTACTGTAATCTAAATCTGCATTGTTGACAGTTGGATTTTGCATATAAGATGTAAAATCATTTCCTGTTGAAAAACAATTAAATTTAATATATATATATTATTAGTTTCACATCTTTTGAAATACCTTGTCTATGCGGAACTTTTTGTTTTAATTTGTAAAAGACATTATTGCAGACTTTTTTGTTTGGATTAAAAATTAATTGATACTCTTTAATTGGGATTTGTTGCATAGTAGCTGTAACTGATTTTAGCCAAACTATTGCTTGAACAAAATTAATATCTGCTTCACATTTTTCCAAAAAAGGGGATATTTTTTTATGTAACGATTTTGAGAAACGACTTGGTACCTCTAACAAGTTCTTACAGCGGGAACAAATTAAATTATTACTTGGATTTAATTCTTGTACATTTTTTATATTTAATTCTATTAAAAGATCTTTTGTAATCGATGGGTGTGACATAATCTGTGTATTTATATCATCAAAATGTGTGTGATCTAAAATAATAATAATAATAATAATAATAATAATAATAATAATAATAGTAATAATAATAATATAAATTACAAATTACAATAATATAATATAACAGATATCTGAAATAATGATATAAAAAAGTTTATAATTACAAGATAGTTTATAGTTAGAAAATTACATTATTTGGCAAGTATTACAGTATAGATATTATAAGATTTATTAACTTTATTTAACTCACCAGATTCATCTGTATGTTGACTTTCAAATATATCTATTTGCTTTAAGGTTTCTAAAATTGTCTCTCGTTTTTTTAGATGATTTTCCTTAACAATTGTTCCATGCTGATTGATCTATCATATAAATATCAATGCTTATAGATCGATATAAGAAAGATAACTTTGAAATTATAAATAGATATTTATAATCATTGACATACCTTCGTCAAATTGTTTTTTACATAATTTAAATGTTGCTTTTTCTTCATTTTCATTTAATTTCATAAAATAACATGTAATATGTATAATTGATAATGCAGTAGTCATAATTTTATATACATGTAAAATGAAACAAAATGTTTTCTAATAATGTACGAAAGATTTGAAAACTACTATTCCTCGCTCATCATTGGACGATGCCACATGTGGATATTTGCGATAAAACCTTAAATTTGTTATGCAACATTATGGAGAATATATCGAAAATACAGTCGAAACAACTTCACGTGGTTCGTCCTTTACCCGAAGACCGGTGATAAGCTAAACATCGATGTGGTTAAGGATTATTTAATATTCTTGTTTTTGTAGTACAATCGACTATACACTGCCTAATATTTAGTAAACTTCAATATGGATTCATTAACGCCAGGAGGTTTAACAGGTGTCGAAAGAAACGAACTCATGGAACAAGTAAAGCAACAAATCGCTGTTGCTAATGCTCAAGAATTATTAACGGTAATGTTATTGAACGTATTTACGTATTCACGTCAGTGAATTTCCCTGAATAAATATTTTACGCTCGCCATATCTTTTCAGAAAATGACTGAAAAGTGTTTTAAAAAATGTATAATTAAGCCAGGCATATCTTTGGATAGCTCGGAACAGGTAACCTATTTATCAATGAAAGTATAACCTCTTGTACTAATTCATGAATTTTTTAAATAGAATTAATGCTAAAACTGATTTATTTTATAATAATAATTTTAGTTATAATAACATTTCTAATTTTTGTTAAATGTGCCATCTATTTCAAACTGTAATCACTTTTTTTCTTACTTAAAATAGACTGGGTAATTAACTTAGATAATTGCAACACATAGTATTTATCATAGATATTCAAATATATAAATATGATTTTATTTTTGTAATTTACTGTTATTTATTTAATTACAGAAATGTGTTGCAATGTGTATGGATAGATATATGGATGCATTTAATCTTGTATCAAAGGCGTATAGCAATAGATTACAAAGAGAACGCAACCGAATGTAACATAAATCTGTATAAATAAATTATTTTTTGTTGTGTATTTTGTATTTCAATGAATAATTGTATATTGTATATTACTTGAAACAGTTACCTAAAGAAAAGGAGCCAAAAACAATATTATAGTATATATATACATTACTTTTGTTAGAATGATTAAGCATATCTATGCTTTTTTTAATAACTTTTTTACTGTGAAGCATTATTTGTTCAAATTTACATAATTTCTTAAATAGTGAGATAATCTGCTAAGACTTTGTAATAAATTATTGTGTATACAATATAAAGCAATAGAGAAAATTAAATAATGCAGTTGTGTACAGATAAATGTTGATTAACTTTTCATATTTTATTTTAAGAATATTTATTTATTAACATTAGGTTTACCATGAGTTGGCATATACCTATTTCTACCAAAAGGGTCAAAATTACCCTTTTCGGTATTTAATTAGAAAAAATATAAGTTGACCTATCTATTGTGAAGTTAAAGTAGTTGTCACTCTCACTTCAAGACAATCTTCTTATTTCTTTTTGTCTAGGTAAATTGAAAATATTTTTGTTTTCACTATCATTGCTTATTGTGCTTTCAATATCGCAAGAATCCAATGAAAAGGCTTCAGTATCTAAATCACTTTCTTTGTCTGCTTCTGAGTTATCTTTTCTTATATCATTTACAATGTTCAACAATCTACGTTTTTTTGAATGTCCTGCCATAATTTCCTCAATATTTTTTAATAATTATAAAAATACTAAATTCACTTTTATATTTTCAATATATTTGTGAGGTGTGGTGTGATGAAAAGGTAGTTCCTCTGTGTTTATTTACTAAAAAAAGTGTTTATTTTCTAATCTAGGTCTTCAAGACTATCTGTTCTTCTACTATCATCTTCTGCCAAAACATTGACTCACACATCTTCTTATTAACAATCTATAATAGCTTCTATCTGACTGACTTTCGTCTTCTTGCTCCTTATGTACACACATTTTACTAACACATACTTATTTCTGTATTTATACCTATACCTATGTGCGCCCCTATCCAGCCGTTACATATTTAAATATAAATGTATGTATTCTGAACAATATTTATTCGAATGGTCAAAATGACCTCTTTGGTAAAAGTAGGTATACTATATTCATTCCTCCGAGATTAAAAAAAGAAAAAGATAAGATTTGCGATTATATGTCTTATAAATGTAAGTAAAAATTAATTAAAATAT
>JAITYT010000341.1:218290-245921 GCA_025433975.1 Liostenogaster flavolineata
AGATTTATTAATAATCGTTTCTTTTTTTATAGGCATACATATTTTTAAGGCAAAATGTGATATTTAAATAATACTTCGATAAATACAGAATATATACAAAATGGAGAATGTGATTCCAATGAGTTGGCTGAATAAAGTATTATTAATTTTTAGTGTAGTTAGTGCATCCTTATGTTTGATTATTCAAGAATGGACTGGCCTAACACCTCTACCTACTTATATTTCAATTTCTTGGGCTACATTTGTTACATTTGTATCTATATGGTTTAGTTGTTTTTTACTAAGACTTACTTTAAAAACAAGTCTACCCGTTAACATAAAATTTCTTAACAAATGGTTTTATAAAAGACTAGAAAAATATATAAAACTGTATTCTGATAAAAAAGAAAAAGATTCAATAATTAAATGCAGGAAAGAACCTAAAAATGAAGAAAACGCAAAAATTTCGTATATAAAGAATTCACAAGAGGATAACGTATCTGGTACTCAGAAAGTTAAATTATCTCAAAAACAATTAACAAACATAAATACAATAATAAAAGAAATTAGTATTAACTGCCTAAAAGTTTGGTATACAAACATAAGTACTGATAACACATTTCCTGATGAAGCACAAGAACTATTAAGAAAATTACTAACAAATTTATTCTATAGAGCTACCTTGGTAGATAGAATAAAGCTTGTCAGTAAATTGGCAGATGTATGGTTAATACATTTAAAAGAATATCGCAGGTATCGATATTTCTTATTCTATATCTTTAATAAATGTTTTTAATATACAGTTATATTGTATATTATATTCTCTGGCAGAGCATTGCGTAGAGTAGAAAAAGGAACTGCAGCAAATATAGAAGAAGCTTATAAATGTTTACATCCTGGTTCTCGTAGTCCACCGGCTTTAGAACATATGTTACATCGTCTGGTTACTGTCCTTGCTCAAGAATTTTTACAATGGGAATTAATAAGCTCATTGCCTTGCAAAATTTTATTATCCATCTTAGCAAAGAAACTTTTACTAACAATACAAACAATAAGCTGCCCTATCTGGTTATTTGAAAATTTATTTGCATTTTTACAAACTGTGCCAAATGAAAATATTAAACTACAGACTGAAGAAAATGTAATATTAAATTATGTATAAATATATAAATATGTATATTTATATAAATGAAAAATATTGACGTACTATCATCTTATCTTTTGCAGGGTATTGTTTCTACAGTATTAAGTGATGGTATGACATCAGTAACTGCAGCAGTAATTCCACGTTCATTATCGAAATCTTTATCTCAACCTAAACCAAGAGTAGTATCTACGAATGAAAAAGAAAATACACCCTTAACTAACATTCTTGAAAGACCAAACTTTTCTTTAGAAGGTTTAACAACGGAACATAGAGGTCTTTGGGGAGATGTAGGAATATCAGAAATAGATTCAGAGATAGACGATGATAAAATATCACCAATATATGAAGAAACTACTGATTTTGCTACAACCATCGCTAGGCTTAGAAATTTATTACAACAAAAATCTACCGTAACAACACCCATGTATGTTTCAATGAATAAATTAATTTTTTGTTGAATTTAAGACATATTAACTTCGATTATATATTTGCAGGCATCTAGAGGAAAAATCTTATGTATTATACGAGGGTAATCAATTTACGAACTTATCGATACCTTGGACAGAGTTTCACACGGCAGCAGATGGTTCGCAACAATTACTTTATTGTATTCAATTTGATGATGTCGAACAGCGTGGAGATGATTTATTTGAAACTACTACTGCGACTGTTAGAAGACAATATTCTGATTTTGTACAATTACATGCTTGTTTGGAAGAAGTAAGAAATAAAAGAATGAAATGTTCATATAATAGTTCATATTTTTACAATGTGAACATTAATATTCTAATTTTGTTGCAGATTTCATCATTAACTGTTATTATGTCGGAATTAATGTTACCAGAAGGTGGTCGCATTGAAATGGAAAGCTATCTACGTACGCTTTGTACACGTTTATCTACGAAATGTCCATCACAATTACGTCACTTTTTACGTCCAAATAGTAATTCTGGAAAAAAGGCAGACGTAGTAGCACCTCGGTTTGATAGATTTTTAGCTAAAACTGTTACTGGTGTTTTTAACACTTTAAAAACAGTAGTTCCTGGCTTTGAAATTCCGGAACAAGAAGAAGATATCGCACCGTTATCAACATTGATACCTTTAGCTGACATACCGTGGAGATTTGTCGAAGATATCAAATCTGTAAGTTAATATAAAATAGTAGAATAAAGTTTCATAAAAATGGTTTACTCTTGGAAAGTTGCATATTAATTTGTTCAATATATTACTACAGAGAAGCTTGGCATACGAATTACGACAATTAGTAGCGGAAAGAATTGATTATTGTTCTGTAGACACGGCCTATGAAGCAGTCGATACAGTCGAGGGCAATGGTGACTCTGAATTAACAGCACATTGGTGGGAAATAGTTAATACTTCTTACGATGGCAAGTATTATATTTCTGTATAAAAATTATTATTACCGATTATTTACTGATTCGAAACAATTTTTTACAGAAGTGGATGAATTAGATTCTAATTTGACATTAACATGCGTTGTCATTGATTTAATATGCGAACTTTTAGCAGGTATTAATAGTAATAATGCATTTCAACAAGAAGCTGTTATTAGATGGACAAAATTATTATTTGGAAATATCACCGAATGTATAATAGAGGTAGTATCTTCTAAAAACTTAAACAACGATATAATTTATATAACTCTATATACATATTCTTTATATTTTCTTTGCAGAAAATTATATTATGGATATCGGATTGCTCTAATGTATCTTTTATCGATAATATGCAAAATACTAGAAAAACGGAATCTATTGTATTAATAAAGGATAAAATTCTTCAAATATTACAAGAAAAGATTCCATATGACATGAAATTAATTTTTGGTGAAGGTGATGTACAACAAATTTTGAAGTATTTACTTTCTTCTTATGAAATAAAAAAGATTAATTTAGATTTAAGTATGCAAATCTTAGATGTTTTAACATCACAGTTGTTAATTTCATGTAAAAAATGTCACGACATTTCTTCCTCTTAATAACACCAATTTTATCAACTAGTAACATTCAGAGATAGTATTTAGATACATGCATTTACATTTCTTTTTGCATAATAATTATCACACAAAATTACTTTATATATGTTTAGTATTGAGAGTAATGTGCCATATGTTTACCATATATTTATCTTGAAATTGTACATTGTTAAAAAACAAGTCTGGGTACCTGATCACATATTTATCACGAACACACTGAATATTTTGTTTAATTATTAACTAATGGAAAAGAATTGTTTTAATTTAAATTGTGGCATCTACTGTAGTATATGAGAAACTACAGTACATACTGTTGTATATAGATTTTACAAACCTCCATTCTATATATATATATATATAGTTTTTTTTATTTAATATACAAATATTAATTTTTCGTATAAGTACCTAAGAAAGAATTAATGCGAAATATTGATCACCTTTTTAATGCAAAATTTGTCATATTTAACTTTTTAATATTTATTACAGCCTTGCTTTATTGTTTCTTTATTTTAACTATTACAATTTTAATTGCTCAAATACTTACTGTGATATTAGAATGTTTGAATTATTTCTTCATTCGATATTTCAGTTTATCTGTAACTATTACTTAAAAAACCATTTTTATTAATTGTGACTCGAACAGATTTTATCATTACTAGATGATTTATTAAAATTATAAAGATAAAGTGTAGAATTCATTCGTAATATCTAAATTTTATATAAAGTGTCTGATGTGTATTTCAATAGTGTTTTTCATACATTTTGTTATACATATGACCAAAGTAAAATAACATTCCAAAGATTACAAAATATATCAGGAATTATAACTCATGAATATATACGCAGGTGCTTAATATGTAATTATGTATTTATTTATATACAGCATAATATTAAATAATGTTAAATGTTATAACACAATTAATTTTCCTTTACTTGATCACCTTGGGTTTTTTGTTTCTCTAATTGTGCTCTGAAATTTATAATGTACTATATATAAAACAAAGTTAAACATAAATACATTATTTAAATTATTTAAGTCTGATATAATTATTATTTTTAATGATTAGTAATGTATAATAGTATTACGAATATGTATTATAAAACTGGAGTATTTTCATGTAAATATATATATATAATTTTAATCGATAATAATTAATATTCTAGATGCAAAATAATTACCTTAGTTGTTGATTAAAGTCATCTTCGACATCGTCGTCATCCCAATTATCCTCCCATACACTAATATCTTCATTATCTTCATCTTTTGCTGTCCAATCTGTTAAATGAATCAGCAAAACGTAGGTTATTATTCATAATAAATTGAATGCTATTTAAACGTAAATAATAAATACTACCTTCTGCCGGAAATTCTTCAAATTCATCATCTTCTTCGAGTAATCCTAAATCTATTTTGCTTTTATCGCTTTTGTTATCCGTCATTTTTCAAAATTAATTTGCAAAATATAACAAGAACGTACGAATCCTCATAAAACAGTGTAGACTACAATATATTTGACACAAACAAAAAGGATTATGGGGACATGTGGTGTCCTCGTTTCTATTCTTCCACTCAACAACTTTGGAAAGCAACAACTTTCACGACTCCGCAGTTTCTGTTCTCTTTCGCTACGTCGAAGTGGCGCTCGCATCGTTACGAGCTGCCGAGGCACTACGTTACCTATATTCCTCAAGATTCACTCAGGTCTCGACCTATACAGACGTATTTGAATTAAATAACGTATTCTAATTGTCAAATTATCCATATTCCTAACGACGATCGAATAAGAGAAGTTGTACATTTTCTGAAGTTATCAACGATTAGTTCAGCTCTCCACGGACACGTTCTTCCCTCATCTTGGCTTCCTACCGATGTTCTAACCTACAATATTGCCAACTACAACTACTATTTTTCTATATAAATATAACTTTCGTATTTTCGGCATAGTAAATCTATGCAATTTATTAAATGAAAGTATATTAAATATCGGGATAAATGAAAATTAATAACTTATTGTTATTACAAGTTATTGTAGAAATTTTATTTATAAGTAATCATCCTATACAATATTCTTATAACAATTACTTTGGTTATAAGCAATTATCAGTTTCAGTGCTTGGATTATTTTTATATTCCATTATTTTCAATCATTTTTAATATCTTATTTTGATGACTTTAAAAATTCATATATCTTATTGCACCTAATCTGCAAACATAAATCTGACATAAATGATGTTATGTGGGATTCTTTATCTCTTTGTTTCCCACTTTCAAATATAGTTACAAGAGTCATTCTAGGATCAGTATTAAACATGGCATATGTACACAGATCCTGTAAACATTTTTTAAAATAGTAAATATATTATAAATATATAATTTATATGAATAATTTACCTTCAAACTTTTAATATATATAACTTTATCCATAGTAAGGAGTTCCGCATGACGTTCTTTTATTCTACTCTGGATATTATCCCAATGAACTGACGATTTATTCAAAAATGTCTAAAAAAAGATATAAAGATATTAACCTTGGTTGAATAAAAAGTAACTTTGTATTACTTCTCAAAATTATATGAGTCATAGGAAGAATCTTTCTCACAACGATATTTATCACATTATCAATGTATAAATGTTCAAATGAAGTTAATAATATTACAAATTAATAAAAACAAAATTTTATAACGTGCTGTAACGTATACTGCTTGTTGAAAAATAATCATAGAATGAAAGAATTTTTATTACTAATTTCTAAAAAAGATATTTGAATTTTGACTTTGTTTTGTTTCTAAGAAAATTGTATATATTAGCCTTATAAAATAACTGTTTAATACGTTTATTTATACAATAATCTCAACTTACACAGGGACAACTAACGACGATCGAAAAGCTTTCAGAAACCACGGGTTCTCTATTAGGATGTTTATAACCTGGACCTGAATTTTCAGTTCCTCTGGCATCAAAAATAATTAAAATTGCCAACACGTCATGTTTTCGTTGAAAACTTTGTATTCTGCCAAAAAAAACACACAATTTGTAAACAACTCGATCTTAAAGAAATTACATATTTTATTTTAAATAGTAATTTACTTATGATAGTAATCCACGTTTTGTTTACTCATGATACTTCTCATTTCACCTGGACTAGCTTGTTGACTTAATGTATTATGAAAGTATAAAGAACATTTAGCTATTATAGCATTTTTTAATTTTACTAGCCACTGATACAGAGCAGGTTGTTGGTTTGTTTTAAGAAAAGTTGCACCAAATCCTAATTTCCATGACTAAAAATATATAATGTTAATTATTCATTAAACTTGATTCCCGTTTGTCTAACTAAAATTTATTTTATATATTTGTATTACCAACCTCTTTGCTTTGTAAAGTTCTTTCCCATGCAGACATTCGTGTTTGTGCCCCATACAAAGCCATTAGACTAGATAAGAAACGCCAATGCTGTGCCTCAACATGTGCATTTATTAATTGCATCAGTATCTCGCATTCTAAACTAAATATTAACATATAACACATTTCAGCTGGCAATCTTTATTGTCTTTGACAATAATATTATATGTTTCTGATGTTTGAATATAATATTTATCAAATTTATTATTTTCAATACCATGTCACGTACTCACGTCAAGGCAGTTTTTATGGCAGTCAACGCCAAATGTGAGCATGATAAAGAATGAGTTTGAACTATGATGTCTATAGATTGTAACAATTCTTGATATTTCATTATTTTAGTATTTATGCTCATGATATACATTTTTTCATAACTGTAACATGATTTCATATAAAATATAGTAATAACGCAAGAAGTGAAACAATGTTAATAGATCAAATCATTGCAATACTAACAATTCTATCAACTGAATTCTTGCCATAATAAATTGGCATAGTTGGTTGGAAACTTCAGCAACTGTTGTTCCGATAGTATTGGTTCCTCTCGTTATTTCTTCTAATCTTTTGAGATCTGATTTTAATGACTCGTAGACAGTTTTTAACGAATTCTGAAGAAAAAAAAACAGTGTAATAATTAAGTGACACGGTATTGATAATAGATGTATTTCTTATAGAATATGTACATCTTTTCTGAGAAAACTTTTATTCTTGGTATGAAAAAAACCAAGATCCGCATAAGAACGTTCCGCTACAGCTATTTGCGGTAAATGCATTAATAACATTCCCCAAGGACCCATTTGCGTTTGCCTAGACGATTCTCGTTCTTTTTCCTGCATATATCGTAAATTGTTAATATTGACGAATTAGTAGAAATATACTCATTCAATTTTCAATTAATTTGCTTACGACTAATTCTTTTGCTTTATCCAAACACAATTGCGTTACTTGTGTAAAAAAGTTATTAAGAAACTCCTCCTCGTGATCCATCTTCTACTTTTTTACAGCTACTACAAGGAAACACTTGTTGGAAGAATATATCTATTAACATATTTCATAAGACTACAATATCAAAAATTGGACACATCAGTTATTCGTAACCTAATCATTGTCATAAACATATATATTTATTTTTATCTATGTACGTATTAATTTTGTATTAAGTTTGTTAATTACAATGACATGACAAACTGTCATACGAAGTTACAATCGGTATAAGCTGCTGTCAACTTTTACTGATTGTAGCAAGAAGCTGAAAAATATCGTCGAGGGAAATGTACAATAATTTATGATGTGGTAGCACAGTCGCCTCTAAGTGGCGCGCACATCGACAATAGTTGTAAGAATAATCGCTAGGTGCGCAGTAGTATAACTCTAGCGAGCGGAAGCCACGCTCGTCACTTCCTATTAGCTTCTTCTCTGAGTAATTTGAAAATAATCGACAAGTATAGATACGTTATGACTAATAAAATGCTTTCACACGATACAATAGTATGGTTTTCCTTTACGCTTTCCCACAACTATTTCCACGCGATAATATCTACACAACAGTGCCAACCAGTGAACCGCCACATTAAATATAGACGAGCGCGACTTCCTCTCGCTAGGGTTATACTACTGCGCACCTAGCGGTTATTCTTATAACTATAGTCGATGTGCGCGCCGCCTAAGGGCGACTGTGCTGTCACATAAATAATGAGAATGGCGCTATTTTCCAATGGCTTATATTACAAATACTTTTTATCAATTTGAAAATTGTTTACGTTATCAACAAAATGGAAGAGTAATTGCATTCGTAATAACCTTTTAAATCGTACTTCGAATTTGCTAATTTTACAATAATGTAGTATGGAAGTTAGAAACGATTGTGATGTGTGTAATATCATATGTGCTAACTAATAATTATTATTTTTTCTATAAATATGTTTGTAAATATTATAAACTTTCATAAAACACGATTAGAAATAAAATTACTTTTTGTATAGAAATAACATTTGTAATATTCTGTCACGTACTTTTATTGATTTCTCTTGAAAGCAACTTCAAAAGAAATGTCTACTTTTAGAATATTAGTTGACTATAACGCGGTTAGATGTACATAGGCTGGTTAACTATTAACAAAAGAGTAATTTAAAAAATTACAAATGACAATAATGAAAATATAAATAGTATTTATTATACAAGATCTATAAATTACTATAATAGAATAGTGGAAACTATTTTATATTACATTCAAAAATTAACTGTCATATTTCGTTGGCAGTCAAGATCACAGCCATTATAGTCACCCTCGTTTCAGTAAGAATGCAAAAGGAACAAGCGTAGTCTTGTTTCTCTTAAAATAGAAGTATTTTTTTTAATTTCCTTCTTGATCTTTATTTGATTATCGAGTTCAATGTTCTAATTTATTGACTAATTTTTCTTTTTTTAAATTACAAATCATCTAACACATATTTGAAGATAAAAGATGCATTATTCGTTAAAAACACAATATTTAATGATACTTCTTGGCAAGCAGAGTCATTGGCATCAAAGATTTTAAAAGTGCAGATTTATATCATAATTTCAAATTGATAACTTGATTGATTTGGTAAGCTACTAAATAGTGTTGTCATATTAGCATTTTTCTATCGTTTACTCTTAGGTTAATATTCATGCTGATTTAGGTCCGAACCAATCATCGGAGATTAATTTTGATTAGTTAGTCAGTTTTGGAAACTAAATTTCTCTTGTATCCTTATTAATATTGAGGTGATACTAAAAATCCTATGTATATACAGTGGGTAATAAAATTTTCATTATATTGATAAACATGTTTCTGTCCATGTTAAAAGTAATTTGACCATAAGTACCGCCATCGCTCAACTTTATTTTGTATGGGAGCCTTAACGATTTTTCCTCCTCTTTACAAATTAATTTACTCCAAAGTTCAATTTTAGTTGATTTTACATATTGATGCAATATTTTTTTATTTTCCCTCATACAAACTTTACTTTCTTCTAATATGGATCCATTTTTATGCTCTATCTTGTGTAGATAACGGACCATCCGAGAGACCTTATAGAGCTTATCATATTTCTTTGTCCACCAATGATACCTCATTTTATACCATAATTGTTTAGATGGAGAATATGAAATAACTTTGTCACATACTTTTATAATCGTATTTATACCGAGAGTGACCACTCTGGTAAAATCCATCAGGCGATTAAAACATATACTATTCTCGAGCATAGTTTCGAGGAAATCGATACGGCTAAATTCTCCAATGAACCAGGCATTGCAAGGTGCAGATTGTATATATTTTTTACTTAAGAAAGGTTCCTTAGCAAGACGGTCGATGCAATCGTATTTAAAATAAGTAGGAGAAATTTTATTCAAAATTTGAAAATTCGTAATATGGAAATTGGTCTCCTTGGTTATGAATGATATACTAATACACGGACCTCTGTCATCATCATAAAAAGTAAACGATCCATTCATATTTATTGCAGTAAGACCTAAGAGAACCCAGTCAAGATCGACCAATAGATCCCTAAGGGTAAGTGTCAATTCTGTATGTAATACTTTATTAATAAAAGCTTGTCTAATAGTAATTATATAGTCATATTTATTCTGCCTGTTTATTGCAGGAAGCAAGCAGTTGGAACTATTATTCAGAAAAAAGGAAGACACATTGTCTCTCATAAGTACGTCCCCGGCATAAAAAAGTTCTTTCGCAGTAGCTCCTTCTATAAACTTGAGTATCTTGATGACTTTATTAGGAAAGACTGCCAGCCATTTGATATGCAAAATATCATCAACTATGTTAAAAGACTCTAGCGTTTCGTACAATTTAAATGACTTTTTATTAGCTATGTCAAGCTTCTCAAACAGTTTGAGAACGTAGAATTCGCTAGAATTAGTATAAGCTTTGATAAGACTCTCCTTCAAATCAGAATACTTACTTATGGCAGTTGACGATGTCTCAACATTTCGAAAAATCCGTTGTAAAATATCTATGTCAAGTGCAGCGATTACGGCATAATATTTAGCCATGTCTGTAATGACTTTTCGCTTTTGAAAATGCTTTTCTACCTGAAGAAACCACGACTTTGGATCGTATTTACGAAATTCGGGAAATCCGACATTAAGGAGATTCACCCAAACATTTTCCTTAACCCTGAGTCTAATTACATCGGTATTCAATGATGAATTCATCGTTCGTTAGTTCGTTCGCAATTAGATGAATTAATCGAAGTGTATTATGTAGATTATGCACGTTTTAAATAAAAAATCAATAGTTTCGCGCAAATACCACTTGGCAAGTTTCAACCGCCAGTATTCGTTTACGGTAGATCTCCACTTTCGTCTTCGTCGTATTCCTGACAACCATCGAACGTGAGGAATCGTAGATTCCATACAGACTTTACAGATTAATTTTCAATACATATGGAATATTTGGGAGAGTAGTGGTAGATTACAATTTTCGCGATTCAACGGGTGACCAGACTGAGTGTGCAGTACGATTACAGTGAGTTGAAACGAATGTGAAGCGGTGTGGGGACTTTTCGCTACGCGGGGCCCACAGTTTCCGCCCTCCTCCACACCGGCAAAATGGCGCTCGTGTTTCCGAGAGCCGAGGCACCTGTATTGTAACCGCTAAACTAGACGGACGGTGCAGTAATAAACGCAAATGTTTACTCCACCATATCCTCGTGTGTCGAGTTATTGTCTCTGTGTTAAGTTTGCTTCCTTTATCCGATCAGATCGCCATCTTAGCGATCGTATTCCAACGTCATACTGGTGATCACGTTTATTCGAATTGTATATTCGCGGGCTTCAGCGATTGGCTGAGCCCTCGCGCGGCCGATAAGTCACGTGGTCGTAGATCTTAAAGTTCGAATTCCGACAGAACAGTCGCGAATATGATATTTAAATAAATGCAATCTACAAACGCGCGTAGCACCGATCAACACGAAACCAATCGTGGACGCGAAAGGAACTGAATGTATGGAAAGAAAGGCTCGACACAACGAGAATAATGGAGAAAGTACTTTATTGCAACACGTCCGTTCGAAACAAAAGCCAGACAATGAATCATATCCGAGGAAAAATGCGAAACAATGCCTCGGCGATTCGGTACACGTCAAAGTGGAAAGGGAGCGAAATTGTGAGCGCCACGTAATGGCGGGTCACAAAACCAAAACATGACGACATCTTATGGGAAGTTTCGATACTTCTTCGCGCGTTCATTTCCACTGTACTTACCAGTCGCGCGACTATCATCGAAGATATCCTGACCGATTGAACACATAATCGACATGTACATTGGTTCATGTCCGGAGTGCAAAGTTCAAAGTAACATCGATGCTACCAGTGTGCCGCTACGTTACTTCGTGACGTCTCATCGTCTTTTAATAGTGGAGTCCCTGTGACCGGTTTTTCCGTCGTTATACGTCGAAGACGCGCCCTCGTTCGACCTTGAAACCTATAATCGTAAGCATAGCGTTCGATGTTCGAAACATCGTCGTTAAAAAAGTTCACTATCGTGCAACGAAATCACAGACGTCTTTCCTTCTTACCTCTACGTAACGAGGCAATAGTGAAATAATGGCGAAAAAAACATACGATCTGTTGTTCAAATTGCTACTCATCGGTGATTCTGGAGTCGGCAAAACATGTATACTGTTCAGATTTTCAGATGATGCGTTTTCAACGACATTCATATCCACCATAGGTGAGGAACAAAAGATATGACGGTAGATCGTTTTTCTTTTTCGAACAGGCTCAATTTTCATCGCATTCTCGACTTGTCCCGCGTGGTCATCGGTGTTTTTCTTTTTGCGGAACAGTTAGGTTATGCCGATGATTTAAATGGCATTTGGCGGAATCTTGATCCGCCGCTTTTATAAATATGTGTTATTACAACGTATATCGTCGTTATCGACTTGACCGTGCGATTCCTCAGTATATTCGCGAAAGATATCTCGCTATGCCTTTCGACGCGATTGCTTTTTGATAAAATATCAAATTGACTTCAGGCTTTATCAATAGTACTTTATTTTGTTTTGTGCAAATTTATTTCTATCTTACTGTAAGGCACAACAAATATCCCGTTTTCTTTCTTTTATAGGGATAGACTTTAAAATCAAAACAGTGGAATTAAGAGGAAAGAAAATCAAGTTACAGATATGGTAAGTAATAAGAGTCCTTCGAAATTTTCCATTATTTTATAACTTACATTTATAGGGACACAGCCGGTCAGGAAAGATTTCATACTATTACGACATCGTATTATAGAGGTGCCATGGGTATTATGCTCGTTTACGATATTACCAATGAAAAAACATTTGAAAATATTGTCAAATGGTTAAGGAATATCGATGAAGTATGTAGTTTATGTCGTACGTATGTACTTATAAAATATTGTACGTTATTCATTACACTTTAAAATATTACAGCACGCGAACGAAGACGTAGAGAAGATGATACTCGGCAACAAAAGCGATATGGAAGATAAACGTGTTGTCAGTACAGAAAAAGGCGAAGCAGTAAGAACTAAACTATTGAATGTTATTTTCTATCGTAGATAAATTGTGTTTTGTATCCTCTCAATTTTTTTACACGTGTTACCAAGAGGAAATATAATTTTTTTGTTAAATCTATGAAAAATTATTCATTTTAGATAGCGAGAGAGCATGGTATTAGATTTATGGAAACATCCGCGAAAGCAAATATCAACATTGATAGAGCATTCGGTGAATTGGCAGAAGCTATTTTGGAAAAAACTCATGGGAAGGAACCACAAGATGCTCTTGATAAAGTTACAGTCGATCGAAGGGTAGATAGGAATTCCAACCGGTGCTGCTAATTTTACATTATTTATTATAACAACGCATAATAAACTATATTCATGTATAGATACATATATGTATATGTGTGTGTGTACATATATGCATATACAAGTGTGCGCGCGCACACTCAACACTCACGCACATATATGTGCATATATATATAAATATATATGTATATATATGTATATACAATATATATCATAATATATATTTATATATGTGTGTGTATATATCATTGCGTGCTACTTAAAATGGATATGTGGATAGATTTAGAGCATAATTTAAAACATTATAATGTAAACTCTTCACAACACTGCCTGATCAAAATTAATTTAATTAATTAATTCTGTCAATTCTCAAAAATAACATTGAGTACAATTTAATGAAAGGTTGTTAAAACAGTGCTTTAACTATGTTTTCAAGTCGCTCTTTTTTTAAAATTATATTCAACTCTTTAAGAGATATGCTGTAAATGCTAATTTAATATATATATGATTATATTATATGTAAATGTGTGTATTGCACGTACAAATTTTGGAGCTTCTTTGATTTAAAACTTAATATACAATATTAATATAACTATTATCTTTATCTCTTCGTCTTTCAAAGCTTCATTTTTCACATGAATCTCCATTCATCATTGCAAGAAGGAATAAAAAGTTTATCATGAGGCTGCAATTTGTTACCATAATGAAAGTGAGAATGAATGTGAGCTTTTAAATCTACATAAATATTAAATGCCTTTTCATACCAAAATTACACCACATATGCTTATTCACATCTTATAATTAAGTTAACATCGGAAAGCTTAATACCAAAAGCTTTTATCCTATCTCTGTAAGACTAATTTACTATAAATATAAACCTTCACGATTTCGAAACAGTTACATTCATTTCAACAGTCCTTTCTAAAAGAGCCCACAAATTATATTTGGTCCGTCGAAATACGTACGTACCTGACACACGTACCGCGTTTGATTAAGAAAACCAAGATTTTTTATTATTGCGCTGCAAATTCTTTGCCTAAAAATCTCCAAGCTCCTTATAAAATCACTCTTTTGAGGTTCCTAATGTTTTAGAGGCTTCCTACTGGGGCAGTAGTAAAAAAAATTCAATCGCCAATCGCGACGGCTGGACGACATAAAGCGGGGATGAACTATGTCCTTTGAATACACTGAAAAACATTAAAGAATCGCGAAACAATTCGATCTATCTACTGTCTAAAACTGTTTACAAGAATATCAAGTTGTTCACGCATACTAGATGGATTCTCTATATATCTTATTTTTACCCTAACTGGTTTTAAGTTCTTTTGAAATAACAGTTAATACATACTTTGGCCTATTTATTTTTTTATTATTCAAATATGAACAAAGATTAAACATAATAATACATTTATATTTTTACTTATATATATTATATTTATAATCATATACACACCCACATATATATATATACATATATATTTCTTTACTTGAATATATACATATATATTTGAATATATAAATAATATATCTCTATATATGGATATACATATAATGAGCAATTAAATGTAAGCATCTTTAAGATCTTCTGGTATTAGAAACTTGTACAGATCTGTTAAATTCTGATTAACATCAATCTTATAACGCTATATATTGGATAATCGAAAAAGTATTGAGCCCTTTTCTTGTTAGATTTTGACTTAATACTTTTTCGATTAACCATTAATGAAGAATAAAATTTATATTTTACATAAGTTTATTATTCGTTAAATTCTAGGAATACCTCTTTATCAAAGTAAATGATAAACATAAAATGTCTACTTAAATAATGAAATAATATTTTATTTAGACAAAAATAGTATTCTATACAAATTAAATATTCAAAAAGTATAACTCTAATTACGACACATATTTCACAATGATAATATTGATTAGCGCTACTTACGATAAACGACAAAAAATAAATTTAAATTATAACATAAGTATCGATGATAATATTAAAAATATAGTATATCTTAGTTTAAAAACAAACAAGAATACCATAATTATGACTCTCAGGACTAGAGATAATGTCTTCAAACGTAAGTCCAGTCACTTTATCTTTCTTTGTATTGATTAAGTAGTGAAAAATATGTAAAAGCTATTGGACTATTGGAAATTAATACTTTATTTGCAAATATGCTTTTTCGCATTTTGTCCCTATACCCTACAATGTGTTTTTTAAAAAGGACTTAGAGTTAATGTAGGATGGTGACAAGCAAAAGCAATAGCACATTTCAAAATTTTAATCCAGCGAGTCAAGAAAATAAGCGTAACAATTAATCTTGAGAGGCATTGATAATTGTCAAGATATATAAGAAAATGTTAATGACATCTATGTACAAACTCAGTGCTGCAAATATATACTCTTCTGGAGAGATTGAATATTTTCGTTTTCCTCCCATCATCATTTGTGTATCGTATACCAAATACAAGGAGAAAATGAGAGCACCCAGTGATGCATAGATCAAAGTTATAATTTTACCAGGAAAGATTGCTGCAACTATTCCAAACAAAACTATTACTATTAAAGCTGTGAACAAAGCACTATGCATTCCAGTAAAATCATATTTCGTTTGAAATGCGAACAATGTAAGGCCCAAGCAAACTCCTGCTGTAATACCAACTGCCATTAATACCTATAAGATAAAGGAGTACGTATGTTAATGCTTCTATAAAATAGATTTATAATAAATAAATTATTTGTTTATAATTATATACTTAACGATATCTTATACTTACTTCTTCGGATTTGTAGGTAGAAGCAGCCGCGGCTAACAAGAAACTTTCAGCTATTGTAAACAAAAAGAGAAAGATGAAGTTCATGGGTGCTTTACGTCTTACGGTTGTACAGCAAGCCATACAAATGATCAGAACTATAGTCGCAATTAAACAGATCCAAAATAATTCCGTATGTTTCATAACCCAATTCTGTGTTGGCTTATGATATAAAAATACAGCAATCATTGATAGTGTAATAAGAAGCTGACACATTAAAATTGTGTAGACTTTCCTAAAATTAAAAAATATTTAGTAATCATTTAAAATATATTCCTGATTAACAAACTATTGCACAAATAAATCTAATTCTGAAATTTGTGCTGTTCAACAAACCTGATGAATCCCTTTCGTATTGTTTCATTACTAAAATCAAATCCCTTGACATCGTCTTGCAAGGGATCCTCGGCGTAGCTTGACCCATACATTCCGGGTTGTGGTGGTATACTACCAGGAGGCGGTGGTTGGCCGTAAGGCGGTGCTTGACCGTAAGGTGGTGTTTGACCGTAAGGTGGTGCTTGACCGTAAGGTGGTGCTTGACCGTAAGGTGGCACACCAGGAGGCGGTATGAATCCTGGCCCTACGAAAAATACTATTGATTAACGATTAAAATATTCAATGCAAATGTATAAACATTACGACTGAAAGTATGCCGATGCATACGTCCGAGCTGATCAACAAGTTCGAGATGGAATATAAACAGAAACTAAGGCGTTCAACGCGATATAAATTCAATTTCATTTAGCGTTCATACAATTCCTTATCATTCGATAAAAAATAGACGTTGGCTAAGAGACGATTATTTTAAGCAGAATTATGAAAGAGCGAAGATATTATTATAGTTTAGACACTATCTCGAACGCGTTAATATTATAATTAAAAACAATATAGCACATTATGTATATAAGGTATATGCATTTGTTTTTTCTTTCCAACTATGTTAAAATAATAAAAAAAAACCAGAATCCATCACAGAAAAAAAAGTATTTTGTTAAATACACTTTTTAATTGCACGAATTGCTATTTTTTATCTATGCATCTATGAATATATATGCCATGCGGTCGCTTGTTAGAAGATCCGCCGTATGCAGTGAAAACAATAAAAAAACATTCGAAGTACTTATCGAAATGTGAAATATTTTTTGTAAAATAAAAATTACAATAACTTGCAAATATTTAAAACAAACCTGGTGGATTACCCCCGGAATAAGGAGGTGGATATCCTTCTTGTTGTGGTGGCGGGTATCCCGGATTCTGATTCGGGTAAGGATAACCTGCACAATATAGATTTAGAAATATGAATGCTTACGTTACAATAATTTTTCTACCACATTACACATTACATAGCCATAATACATTGTGCAATTACGTCAGATATGTTATAATGCATTACCACGATACCATGAATAATTGCATTCTGAGTTCAATTTGAATTGCATTCAAATACTATCTATATCTTAAATGTGTTTTTTGTATAACGTGCTTGATCTTGGACATATTCTAAGTATATGAGTAATGAAACATATGATAATGTATAATTGGTACTTCTGCATTATTTGTTTTCCTTTACAAATTTATTTTATCGGAGAAAAACATAAAGATGAACATCAATAGATGTAAAAGGAGTTATCGGTTGGTTCCACATATATTTCTTTATAATGGAAAGTAAGAAATGAAAATATCAAAGATAAAATGGTATGATAATTGCCATTTGAAACAAGCATTGTAGTGCATATTGCTTGTACGAGTGTCGAATGCTGTGTTATATATAGTGGTTAACAAATAATAACGGAAGAATAGAAAATATTCATAACATAAGGAAAAGATCAGAACCTTGTTGTTTTGGATAGAATCCTGTATCTGGTGTGTTCTGCCAAGTAGTCATCTTTCGGTTTGTATCGGCTGAAAAATAACCTATCATTATCAAAGGTAAATATTGCGAATATGTCAAAGAAACAGCAGCGCACGAATGTACCAGCAACCTTAAAAGGTAATTTAACACATTAAAGATGACAATTGACTTCTTTACATATATGTTTTAATATCATTGATAAGTATATTCAAATAAATTATACCTAAAATAATAGTAGTACAAAGTAATTGCTTTTATTTTGTCTTATTCGTTCTAAACAAATATTAATATAGATTATTCTTAAGTGATGATAAAGTGATTAGCTAGAAGAATTTGTCTAAAATATATAAAAATAATTTACCATTATATAAAAATAATTTGACACGATGTAAGGCATTAAGAAACCAATTGTTCGTTTTAATCGATAATTTTATATATTTACAGACAACATCTAATAACGAATAAATCAAAGTAAATATTTAATTTTACGTGTGGCTTATTTTTAGCATGTTTAAAACGCAAATTATGACATGAATTTCCATGATGAAATTTGATATATGATAGCACATTTTATTATATTCACCATATAATAAATATTTAAATGTTATTCCTAAATTTAATTTCTAATTGTAATTGGCCACTGCTTAAAGAAAGAAATATAAAAATTTATTTACATTTATACAATGAATAAGTAAAAATAATAACTATGACGAAGAATAAAAAAAAATGGCCGAACCTTGTAGTTAATACATATATTTCATATATTTTAGTATAGAAGTGAAAAGAATTCTTATCGGAATAGTGTAAATTAATCAATATTAAAAGGGTATACTTAAAATCGATTTTTCTACCATCGTTAAGCGATAATAGAGTTCGAAACAAAACAATGATAATTAAAACATCAAATTAAATTTACCGGTAGAGTCGCTGACGTGTCTATCGAAAAACATTCTATGTTTGAAATAATACGGGAAAAAGAATAATACGGCTACGATACGTCATGACGAATCTTAAACTTATCTTTATACAAATAGATAACGTTTCTAGAAATAAATGACGATGCTAGAAGAGTCTTTACACGCCTCGAAGTATTGTAACATGATTGCTATCTATTTCGCGATTTTCACGAATTGCAAAGTATTTCGTAACATTCTTTCTACGATTATCGAACGAATATGTCATCGCAACGTCGCCCGACACCGCATCTAGACAAACGGGTTACATGTCAATTTGATACGTCATTCGTACTTTCTGGAAATAGTTAGAATCGATAGGCATATTCGTGCGCCGAATATCATTAATAATTATTTACCTTCACGTACTGTCGCGTTGATATCTTCTCAAGTAATCTCGAGATGCAAGAAATACGCGGACAAGACGCTCGGAACTAATTCGATGTCGTCCAAAGCTGAATTATTCGTTGTCCGACGACAAATGAGATAAATCCTCCTCTGTGTTGCACAACGTTGATTCCATCGAATCTCGTCGCGAGCGCCTCGGTTCCTACAGTTATCCTGCGATTGAAAGAGTGATCAATATGAAGTGAGTTCAATGTGGGAATCAGAGTGGGGATAGTTGCTTTTACCAGAATCAGCGATTCTCAACCTGTTTATTTTGTCCGCTCGCCCTTGATGTTATTTAACCGTTATCACGATAAAAATCGATATGGGTTTTATTATGCTTTCAATCAAGCGTTCGTCGAGCTTTCCTTCGGATCTATTCGATGCACGTATTCTAACGAAAGGAAAGGAGCATCTAACGTGTTGCATGGTATTCGTTCTTTGTTTTCAATATCACGAGTCCAATTTTTGACTATTACTTTCTTTTTCTTCAAATAGCATTCTGTTTGTTATCTTTCTTTGCTTAATTTTATCGTGGTAATGCGACGCTGTCGTGAGTTAGACATCCAATGATTCCTTCCCGAAGAATTTTTGTTTTGTTTTGTTGCTACAACCTTAAACATTATTATTCTATAAAAAAAGGAATAATGAATTTCTGCATAAAAATTCGTAAACTCGTAAACTGTCAAATGAGAATCGCTATGCGAGTTTAAGCGCTTGCGTAGAGTAAAAGCGTAAGATATAATGTGCAATACCGAAATGTTGCTGTTTTTCCTTTACAAAGATGACTCATGCCTAGGAGTTGCCTTACTTTGTAATTTGATCTTCGATGCTAGATAAAAAATAATACAAAATTATATTGTTTTAGATGTAATTAAAACATTCCGTTATGTTAAAATGTACAATATTTGATTGATAAAAGATAGATTTGAACGAAATGTAATTTTCGTTAAATATTCGTATACATTTTTACTTGCAGTTATATTTGAACGATGAAGCGGCACGGATAAGAGTTAATTAATGCTAGTTTGTATAATTAACCAAGAAATAGTACCCGTGAAAAAAGAATTATATAAAAGACGACTTGTTTAGTAATATGCTTGCAAATGCTATACAAATGCTTACGGGCTATACAAAACAAATAAACTCGTTTTAGAAAAAAAAGAATATTTATTATCATCGTGATAAATAGAAAATTGTAATAAATCATTATTTCTTATTATTCAGCTATTCTTAATACATAAAAATTATGAAATATACTTGACAAAATATGTATTTAAAGAAATTAAAAATTAAAAATTAGAAATGTATTTAATACCTTTTAATTATTTTAGACGAAGGTGCCATTTACGAACGCATATTTAAAATGGTAACCTATTGTTATATGTTTTTAGAAAACCTGTAAGAGCGGAAACGTTCGTAAACCGAACAGTTTTTGTCTTTATAAGTTAACCTATAAAAATTTGTGTTTTGTGACTCTTCAGAAAACGACAGTAGTATCGAGTTGTTAGGTAATATTTATGATAATAACGATATTTATAATATTAATTTTCTTCTCTTTAATATTTGAAATTATAATACGAGTAAAATATTGAAAGTAAAAACATTAGACTGAGAGATTGTATTTGAAGCTGCGAAGTTAACCTATACTACTTACCGGTATATTCTGACGAGAACACTACAGTTAATAGTACTCTTATCATATCAGGTATCGTTATAATTATTGTAAATATATGTGAGTATTATCTACTAATATTTTCAATTAATAATTTTTAATCTAATTTTGTATTATATTCGTTTGTATTATATCTTATATTATCTAGACCATGTGTCTAAAAAAAGTAGATATAAATATTTAAATTAAATTTAAATGATTTTGTTACAGTTTTGAGAACTATGGGATCGTATAAAATACATAATGTAAAATTTTATAATTTGGAACCCAAAGCTGCTACTTGTTTATGTTACGAGTCGAAAAGAAAAAAGTTGGCTCTTGCAAGGTATTCTTTACAACAATCTTATTTGTAAATTTATATTGGGTTGAGTAGAAAATAAATTAATATTTTTAAATTAAATTAAAAGATGAAATCTTCGTTCTAAAAATAAATTGTTGAAATAGTGTATATATTACTTTGTTCAATAAATTTTCGCCATCCTTCAAACAATTTCAAAAGTCCATGCTTCCTGAAATTACTTGAAAATTATTTTTTAATGGACTCAACATATAATGCACACACACATGTGTGTATTTACTATTAAAAATAAAACGTTTATATACATTTATACAGAAACGATAACTCGATTGAAGTTTGGAATATTGGAAACGCACCGTTCGTTGAATTTACTATAATTGGTTACTCTGACAATTCTATAGAAAGCATTCTTTGGATAGATTCGAGGTTGTTTTCTACCGGTTTGCAAGGTATGGTTAAAGAGTACAACTTGTCGAGATTAAACAGCAAATATGAAGTTGCTGTTACTGGTGGGGCAGCGTGGTGCATGGATGTGAATCAAGAGAAAACACGTCTTGCCGTTGGTACAGAAGATGGATACATTAACACGTTTATTGTTTATCCTGAGGTTCTGATTTACGAAAGAATTTTTGATAAGCAAAAGGGAAGGATTTTATGTATTAAATGGGATAATACTGGAGAAATGTTATATACAGGCTCTACGGATATTGTTAGAGTATGGAGCGCCACGTCAGGACATGCAATTCATAAAATGACAACATCTAGGAAAGAAATAAAAAAAGAAACAATAGTTTGGTGCCTTGCTGTTACAGACGATAATGTTATAATTTCTGGCGATTCTCGAGGTTCTTTGTCATTTTGGGATCCTCATATGGGTACATTGATAGAATCACATGACAGTCATACTGCTGATATATTAGCTGTTACTCTCTCTTATGATAAAAATATTATATATTGCGCGGGTGTTGATCCTGTTGTACGTAGTTTTAGTAAAGTTATATTGAAGTCAAGCGGTAGACCACAGTGGGTGAAAGGAATAGAAAGGAGATTACATGCTCACGATGTTAGAGCTTTAGTGGAAGCCGATGGTAAACTATATTCGGCGGGAGTCGACGGATATCTTGCCCAATCAAGTTATCCTCCAAAAATATTGGTTAAATATCCGCCTTTACTTCCATTTCCTTCTGCTATTGTCTGCAGAAAATCAAGATGTATATTCTTAAGGTACACAAATTATCTTGAATTATGGAGGCTAGGTTCCACACCTAAAGTTTCTTCAGAGATGGGCCAAGTTGGAATGCGACATCAATTAGACGAGGAACCTATAAGATTGTTACAGCTTAAAACAAAAGGAGATGAAAACATTTTATCTTGTGCAATCAATAAAGATTCCAAGACAATTGTATATTCAACGGACAGTCATGTTAGAGTATTTAACTTTGATGTAATCGAAGGAGATGCTCAATTATCCAAAAATGATATTGATATAAATGTAGGTAGAATACAAAAAATGTTATTTAGTCCAAACGGTAGATTATTTGCAATGGTTAACAACGATGGGAGTGAAAATAGAATAACTTTGTATTGTGTGGATAAAAAACATTTAAGACACATTGGTTCTTTTCATACAATAAAAGAGTCTATAGTAAATGTTAGTCTTATATGCTTTTCTCCAGACGGTAAGTATATTATATGTGCCGATCGTCAAAGTAGTATCGCAGTATATAAAATTGATGGGAATCTTCAACAAGAAGATTTAGAGGCATGGCAATTGCCAAAATATAGTTGTCCACCGACTGCAATGGCTGTGCAAAGTAATACTTTGAATTTGGTTATTGTATATTCCGATCATAAGGTAAGAAGAAAATCAAAGGAAAATATATTAGTTTGCAATAAATAACGTTACACTAATCTTTTGATTTTTAGATTGTAGAATACAATATATTAAGGAAACAATATACTCAATTTTCAAATAATCTACAAAGACGACTACCAAAACAATGGTTAGCTCGTCCGTTCCCGATTATTAATATAAATTTTGATCCGTATAATGAAAACATTATAATCATGCACGATGATTCGACAGTCTATGTAATAGATAAAGTTAATGAATTTTCAAAAAGAGAAGCTAAAATATCACGACGAGAAAGTGGAGATGCAACGGAAGATAGTAATTCTGTATTAGGTTCTCAATTACGATATTCTTTTCGCAGTGTAAAAAAATATAAGGTAGTTAACAATTATATGAATATATGCTTTTTTAAAACGATTATATGTCTTTTGAAATATTTGTTACTTAAAAGATTTTTTGTTATCTTTATTTATAGCATTTAGTATATTTAAATTGGTTGAATAAAGAAGAAATGGTGGCAGTTGAAGTTGACCCGATTTCGCTGACGGAAAAGTTACCGCCAACACTGAAACAAAAGTGGTTTGGAATATAAATAATGAAAAAATGATGTCTAAATTATGAAAAAAGAATAAATTGCTTCCAGCAAAAATGAAATGTTTTTTTTTTTACTACAAGGACAGTATATCATTCAGGTATTAATCTTTGTTCTAACGTTGAGATTTTCGTACCTTAACACTATCCATTATTTATTATTTATACATAATTGTAGATTAATCATATTATTTATTAAATTACCATAAGCTCCTTAAAAATGTAGATAATTTCATTTACCGCTTCTATTAGAATCTTTTATTTATTTATAAAAGAATACATTCGCTATAACACTATAAACATTAGAAGCTGATTATATTACATTTTTTGCATGATCTTTGACTACAGAATTTATCCAAGAAAGATAAAATGTTGTTGCGTTGAATAACGTTCTTCAAATTTCGTGTACGGTTCGATAGTCCACTTTGGTGAAATATACATACGTCCTGTAAATTCTAAATTATATTCTGGACGAGCAGATCTCCAGCCAATTATCGCTGATGACGTTTTAGGAATGGCCGGCGAAGGTTTCAAGAGAATCGGTGAATAGTTGGTTGAATCTTTCGAAAATTTTTGTTTAAAAGTATCCATTGAAATGTTGACTTTTTTACATTTTTCAGCCATTACCTGCAGTTCCTTACGATTAGATTTATCAATATTCTAAAGCTGTTATTTAATAATAGCTCTATGCATACTTTGCAAGAGAACTTCGTTGGTACCTTATGAAAAGATTCCCCTGATAAATAACCATATTTTGTTGGCCACGTCAGTTGCGTCTTCTTTTCACGTGATATAATTTCTTTCCTGAAATTTAAATAAATAACGAACGGTTTATGTATTGACAATCAAAGTGTTTGGTAGGCGTATCGAATGTGTAATGAAAAGATTCTAGAAACTATGTACTGAATGTTATTGAAATTCACTAGGTCTTTGATGTTATTTGCATGCTTTGTATAAAGCTTTCTTTCAGTTTTCTTATTTTCCCTGCTGCTTTCTTCTATTTCTTCTGCCATACTTTTAATTTACGCGTACTGAAATCAATATCAAGAATATTTCAAGCCACATGACCTTTTTATGAGTGTTTCATCAGTGGCGCTACTGTAGATCAAAGTATAGCTTTCCTAACGTCGACGACGTTTGTTCGATATTCGATACGTTACCATATTTGTATTTATTATTTACAATTATTACAAATTTTAAGAATTCCTTGTTTCGTAATATATGTAAAAATGTTTCATAACGTACGTGTTCATGTTATACATGATATATTGAAAAGCTTTAAAATTACTCGCGGTAAAAGACATTGACGAATTAAGCAAAGTTGGAAAATATAATTTTTCGTAGCAATAGTTTTTCTAGGATATTTATTGCTTTTCAAAGAAATTCGATCGATTTAAATCGATTTAACGTAAAAAAACGAACGCATTCTTTACGTAATTGTCGTTTACAGCCCTTTACCCATGACCCTTTCAAATATTATTATATGCATTTAGATAGATGAATGGTATCCGGTACAGCACGCCATTGATACCTAGCGGTATGAACGCAAGAAATATTATTATACGGGTTAAAACGTAACTATTCACTCTATTCATTTCCGGTTCAATCGGAGTAATATGATTCGCCAGAATAATTTGCGAACCGTCAAGTATCAGTTAAAGCGACACGTATTCCCTTTCGATATTGATTACTACGTTATTGAAGTTAACATCCGAGTAATCGAACTACTAAATTAAACGTCAACGGCTCAGGCGTGACAAGAATAATTTACGAACGAAATTCGTGCTAGTTTATTAGTTGCAAATGTAATTGAACGTCATTACGCAGTCCATCTTCTATCCAGCTGTAAATAGATTCTTATCGATAAACGTAATCTATTATGGAAAATAATGTTTAATTCTAATTTATCATTATCAATCATCAATAAGAGAGACTTCTTGCCCGTAATTGAAAATGCAATGCGTTTAACACTTTCGCGACGGTGCACCTGTATCATACTTTGCCACTTTTCACAATGGTGCGATTGACCATACTTTGCAGCCTTTCGTGACGGTGCGACAGACTTTTACCGAGGAAGAAGCTTTATTTTTCTAACGATAAAATTTGTGCTCTATGTAGAAGGTGTCAGCCACTGTAAACTAATAAATGACTGCCGTATGTAGAAGGCATCGGCCACTGCGATGCACCAAATGACTGTCGTATGTAGGCGGCACATGTCGCGAAAGGGTTAATAACAAACATCGTAGTGTTTTTGTTATTTCGCGAAAAGATATATGTAGAACATAAACAAAATCAGAGAAATACTTTAATTTCTAATATATACGGAAGCCTTTTAATGTTCGATGCGTCTTACAAATTTCAGATACCATGCTGGTTTACCACTCAAAGTTTACCATTCAACAAATTTTTTAATCACAATCTCTGCGAGTCGGACATTTTCGAGAGATTGATAATTACAAAAAAAAAGGTAAGAAATTACCTTTTTATTTGTTTCATCTTTACTTCGTGACTATTATTGATCTCCGATAGTAAATAAAGAGAACAATTCCCCACCACCTTTTGTTGCTCTGTGACTTGAGAAATTTCTAGGAAACCCTTTCGTTTAACGTCCCATTAACCTCGCGAGCCTAAGGATCTCAGAGGCTCGTAAAGCAAAGAGCGTGTAATCTCTAACGCGGTTGTAGCTCCTCGGACGCAACGGAATCGGGCGACAGCAGCAGCAGCAGCCAAGACGTAGACATCTTGGCTTAAGCCTCTAGGAAATAATCGAAGTGACGATATAGCGCGTCGATTGCACACCAACGTTACCGTACTTATCTGTGTTGGATTACTCGACGACCAGACCAAGTGTCGGAGTGTTTCGACGTTGGTGCGTCGTCGGTCGTTCGAGGTGTAGCAACGCGAGGGAAGGACCGACGTGGAGTAGGCGGCGATGGTCGTGAAGAAGAAAGGGCGAGGCGCCGCCGTTGGCGTTAGAAGAGAAGCTGCTGGAGAAGGAGGAGACGGAGAAGACGGAGACGAAAGTGGAGGCGGTGGCCAAGGTGGAAGAGAGATCGTCTACGAGACGGAGATTCGCCGCGTAGTTGCAATGCGCCGAGATTACGACTAATCTGCGCCCGAGACCGCTCGGAAGCGTAGTTTCTGTAACTTACATCGCTTAAAGCGTCAGTCCGTTCGTTTCAGACCTGGAACTACACACCACCAGCTACGCAACCTACGACCACCGCTGCTTTCGCTCTCTTACCTCTTCTCCCTTCGCCATTACGGTACCTACCACCTCTCGTCTATCCTATCCGCCGGCGTCTCAATGTCGCTCACCAACCGTTCCAGCGTTAGCTAGGGCCGATTCTCTTGAGAAAATTGCGTTCTCGAAACTCGGAAGTTTAACGTTCTACGCACCTGACTTGACTCTCTTAATTCGAGTCGGCAACTTTGCCGACTTGGTATAGGTACTTTGCCGTTGACGTTCTTTACACACTCGGATGGACGACGGTCCGCTGCTTTCTTTCGAGGTGATTTTTAAAACGATTTTAACACTAAACCTACCAGTACCGGTCAAATTGACCTTTTTCAAACTTTCGTAAAATTTACACATATTTAAACGTTATAATACCGTTATTTAACTATATGACTTTTCTTAAAATATGCATATAATATTTTCTTCGCTCTTTACTTCTCATTTTTTTTCTTTTTTTCTAAGAAAAATTTGCTGTGTCCTACCTACCGCGATCGGTCAATTTGACCGGTGGAGAAAATATTTTATGTGCTATTTTAAATTTATATAATCTGTATAAACTAACGGTTATCTCAGAGTCGGTTGCAATTGAAAAGAGTAGACAACAACAGTATCGAGTACAGTCTCAA
>JAITYT010000341.1:407089-429227 GCA_025433975.1 Liostenogaster flavolineata
GCTTAAGGCCGATTCGCGCTTCGAGCGCGAGCGACTGGATGTAAAAGTTGCCTTTCAACCACTGGTATTTTCTCGGGTACATAAAAAAAAAATAAAAAAAAAAAACGAAAGAATTCCAAAGCGCCGTGTTGCCTTTGGCGTACGCGTTCGCGACGAGTTCATTGGTGGAGAAACGAAAGGAGTAGAGGAGCGACGAAATCGGTGATTTTCCATGGCGCCGAAGCACGAATTAATGGGACGACGTTGGCGTTTCGTTTGAATGTGAAAAAACGGAAATTCGGTTGCGTCGGGTCGCGACCGATGCGCAGGACCGGCTTTGAGCCAATCGAAGCGGTTGTTGTCGTCGCATCGAGCGGCAACCTTTCTCTTCCTTCAAATGGAGGAACGTGCGAGGCAAGAGGAAACGAATGGTCGAGACGAAACGTACTTTCGTCGTTTCCCTTCGACGCACTCGGACGTTGCATCGATCATTTTGTTGCGAAGGACGCGACGGAACGCGAGTGCGTTGCATCCTTGCGTAACTGGCAGATTTTCCGGTTCCTCTCTCCTTCCTAATTTTCAAGCGCGATGGACGAGACGCTGCTGCGCCGTTGTCGTAAACACTCGAACGTCCATCCTTCGTATTTTCTCTTTAATATTAATTTCTACGAAAGGAGGTGGCAGTACGTCGTACGTAGACGACCGTGCATGGAGTAACGATAAGCAAATTCCTGACGATTCGCGACGTATCGTCGTATCGTTGACCTCGTGGACGACGTTGGCGAATCGTTAGGGACGGATTGTGTCGTTGCTGTTCGCGCGACCAACACTCCATGCGTTTAAACGACGAGTTGTTAGTAGCTAGCCGTCGGCGGTAACGTCGGTAGCGTCGTCGTTCTCGTGTATTCGCGGCTGCAAGTGCTACCGATCGATCGTTCGATCGACCACGACGACGAGGAGAAGGACGGAGAAAGGTACAAAGAAAATAAGTGGTCGCTTATGAAAGACAAGTACGCGAATGGATCTTTACGGTGCGTGGAGTTGCGCGCAAGTACTTATTTCTTAAGTACTTCGAGGTAATCGACTAACATACACGATTAAAACGTAGTAAGAAAATATCGTAGTCCGGATAAATCGATCTTTCACGATCGATGCTGCTTCTCTCTTTTCGTTAGGAAGTCTTTCCGAGTTATCCCGGAAGAATTTTACTTCTACATCTATTTCTACCTTTATTTAATTGCTTCGTCTATCCCGTGCAAGAACATCGCTTCTGTACGTCATTAACATCGACATACGGACGATTTAACGCAGCACCTGCTGCATTATTTTATGCACGCGGTACGAACCAAGCTGCCTTTTCGTAGGCCTCTGGTTACGACGGCATTCCAAGAACGCGTCACGAAAATGTGACTTCGAAAACGCAGGATTCGCGTTTTACGTCTCGTTTGTGTCATGCCGAGCCAACGAAACGCAGCCTGTTGCTCGATCGCGCGAATTTCTTATGCGCGAGAGACTATCGCAACGAAGGTGTTTTTCGTCGAACGATCGATATCGCGATTCGAATTTCGCGTTAATTCGCATTAATTTGATCCTTGCCGACTCGCGGCGTTTACACACACTCTCGCACACCGAACGGAGTAGCATTCGCGACGAAACGCGATCAGGCGACAGTCGGACGAGTGCGCGTCTACCGGAGAAATAGAACGGGCGATATTCGAAGGCTCCGAAGAAAAATTCTTCTTCCACGTTCTCGAAGCACTCGGGACGTACGTAATCGTCCGGTCGGCGCTTCGAGCACCGCGCGTCCTTGCGTTCGGGTGCGTCTTTGCCTCGGTCCTCGCCACGACGAAAGGAGAGGAGAAGAAAAGGCAAAACGAAGAAGCCAAGACTCTCGATCCTTCGTCGTCCTTCCAGCGATATCGCGTCTCCAAGGCGGACGTCCTAAACTCTCCGGCAAATATCGACGCGCGAAATGTTTCGCGACTTGGCCGATCACCCGAGCAGGACCAAAGCTGACGAAGGCGGCGCTACGGAAAGCCCGAGCGAAAGGTAAACGCGATTTCCCGGGTTTGCCGGTTCGAACGAGTCTCGCGAGGGTAATTCCGATAACGAGGACATCGGTGACCGCTAGCCTAAGCGATCGGGCCTATGAAAAGCCGAGGAACGACGAAGAATAGACGACGGCTGCCTCGTCTTGTCTTCTACACTTTTTACGTCGCGTCGAGTCAAGACGCCGCGTTAACGAATCGAACGTCTTTAGAAGAGACGATCTCCTTCCCCCCTCTCCTTCGTCTTTGAACCATGCTAAAACTGGAGACGAGCCTTCAGCTTCCTTTGGAAACTCGATGGAGGAACAATCGCGTACTTCGACTTGATGGTGGTTGGTAGACCATGGATGGCGACGTCCATCGGAGAACGATCGTGATTTGCAAAACTGCCGACGAAACGAAGGACACCTGGACGATCGTCGATCAACGTCGTCGTCCTCGTCGTCGTCGTCGTCGTCGCAAGGACAAAAAGGAGAGGATAAAAAAGGAGGAGATGCTCGCTGAGAAAGCGCGTCGGTTTCATCCTGCTTTTTCTCCGTTCCTCGACTGCGCTCCTTTATTTCTTTCGTTTCTCCGCTCGTGGCTCCTCGTCTCGCGTCCCTACGTCCCTACGTGCGTGCGAGCGCGCTCGTGCGAGTGCACTCGAGCGCGTAACGCACACGCGCGGAGCCAGAGAGCGCACGAGCGCATACACGAGCGAGTGTCGCATCTCGTAGAGCGTTTAACGAGCGACGATGGTACGACGGCCGGTTCGAACCGTTGAACCGGCAATGATGAACGTTGATAAGGTTTTATGGTCGTCTCTCATCCTGTCCCAGCACCGATCGCGCTCGCGTACGTACGTTGTCGCGCCATTGGCTCTCGCTGTGTGCGCGCATCGCTGCTCCAACATTTCCTTCCTTCCCTCTCTCTCTCTCTCTCCTTTTTTTGGCTCCTTCCTCGTCCAACGCGTTTGGATAACGCGGGAAACTCGAGGCTGGCTTACACTCGTAGCCTTTCGGCATGCCGGAGACGTCGAAATCGGAAGGTACGCGCTGAACGAGTTTCCACTCTTTTTCTGGTCACTCGAGTCACTGGTGACTGACGCGGCTCTCCATGTGTTAATGATAGAATACGCGCGCACTTTACGCTGATAGCGAGTAAATAAATCGAGATAACAATAGAAAGGGGAACAAGTATGGAAAAACGCAACGTGAGGGTTGCAAATTCTCCTTTGCGATAAAGGAACGGTTTAATTCACGAAATTTAGCAAAATAAGAGCAAGAACGTGACGCTTCTTTACTCTTTAACACGTTCCGTGTCGTGTGAGGCGTATATCACCCCCGCTGCACTTTCCGTTTGAAATTCTCATTGAAAAACAAAGAATTTTTTACAAGTTTATTGCAATGTTAAATATAGGCAAGTTTATCGTAGCGCGAGTCATTTTCAAACGTGACATTCTTTTATTATCTACGAAGCACTCTGAAGAACGTTTCCGATCAAACGTCGTCGTACTGCAATCCTTTACGCGAATTAGTAAAATGCTACAAAAATATTGTATTTCGACTTTTTTCAAATAAAAAGTTTGTCTCACAAACGATAAAACATCAAACGTTGAATTTAGCAAAGAATTAACTGTGCATATGATGTCCTGCGAAGATAATAATTCTTTGCTCATAGTACCAAAAGGAGTTCGCCATGAAATTAAAAAAAAAAGGAGGGCAAATTTGATTTAGTTAGAAAGCGCTGCAAAATTGGCTATGAAAGTAATGTTAGAAAGTTTGACTCGAAATCGGCAAAAAAATTGTGCTATGAAAGTCGTAACATCTTGCGATGGTTGTTCAGACAAGTCTCATTTATGTCTGCCATGTTTCAACAAAGTTCACCGCAGTGTGCTTTTATAATCGTAAATAGATTGTAAGTAATAATATTAAACGTATTTGAAATAAGATGCTTTATTTTTTATGCATTTGGACTTTATTAAAATGGCTCATATAATTAAAAAGCTTGCAACTCGTCTGATAAAGTAAACGTTTTAGCGTATTAAAATTTACATCTTTTTCCTGCAATTTATAGCTCTGCAGTATTGAATAAATGTACGTCTTAAACAACTTTTTTTAATCTTCGTAATCGCGTTGGTCGTATACGCCCCACGCGGCCTGAATGGAAAATCTTCAAAAATTGCCGTGACACGGAACGTGTTAAAACGAAAAATGGATAAAATAAGAGAAAGATCGATACGCGTCTTTACTCTTTGGCCTTTGTAAACGAACTCACTAACGCAACGGGAAAAGATAATTGTTACAAAAGGAGGAGAAGTTGCTGGCTACTCGGTTATATATTTCAGATAACGTGTTCTTAGAAACGACGAGTTCTATAGAAACGAATAATAAGCAGTTGGTTGGCTAAGCAACGTTTCACGAATATCGATTGAAAGTTGCAATCTCCCTTACCGATCGATCGTCTGTGCGTGGACACGGAGGACGAGAGGAATTGGTAACTGTATCCCAGATCCTTTTTACAGGGTCGATCTATAAGAAAAAGATGAAGTCGAACGAGAAAACCGCGACGCGACCGAACAAAAGGAAGCCGCGCGATAGGAGACCATTCGGAGTACCTTGGACCACCTAGGTTCTTAGAGAATTTACCTCTAAGTTCTTAGAGTTGCTTGGAGTACCTAGAAAGTTCATCGTATTGCACCTACGTGAGAGACATTTCCCAGAAACGTCTCCTTCTAGCTTATTCTCCTAAATTGTTGCGTTCCATCAGGATCCACAACTTTAAAAATTTCCGTCCTTCGAATCGAATCCATCGAAGTCGTTCGAGGCGGATAAGAGGGCGAAAAGGAGAACGAGAGAAATAGGAGAAGGAGGAGGAGGGAAAAGAGAAATAGTGGAGGAAGAAAAGCGAGGGTAAATGCAACCGAAGAAATTTTCCGGTCTCGTAGTCGCGTCTTGGAAGGAGGCAGACGTCTTTTGCCCTCACCCCCCTTTACTCTCGATCCTTAGCGTGCTGTGGTGGCTCCCCTTCCCTCCCTGGCTCTCCCTCGGGAGAGACTCTCCTTCCACGCGGATATCCGTGCCGCGAGTTTTTCTCACGTATCACGTACGAAATTGACTGGAAGGACGAAGTTAAGGAGGCGATATCGACGTCATCGTCACGTAGGCATTCGAATCTCGAACGAGAGATCTACCCTTAGGAGGAAACCGTGAGATCGAGCTCCTCTCTAGACGCAGTCTGGTACCTGTCCGTCTGCCTGCCTGTCTGACTGTCTGCTTGCCTGCCTTTCCGTCTTTCCGTTCATCCTCCCTCTGCTTCGAACATCCATCCGTCCGACCGTTCTTCGATCCGTCGTCTGGTTCCGTCGTGCAGGCCACAGAGTATATCGCGAATTTTATTACATCGTGACTCGATTCCTCCGTCTGTCTGTCTGCCCGTCCGTCTCTTTGCTTGTCTGCCTTTCAGAAGATTTGAGAAGATTCGTAGGGTAGACACGCTAAAATCAGGAAAGTTTGCGAATTGTTAGGGTCCAATGACGAATGGATGTTTCCTCGTGTCGATTCGAATTTTCTACTTACATTCGGTTAGCGATATTGTCGAAAGAAGGATTCGAGATGATGTTCCGTCAGGCGATAGCCCACTTATCCATTGAAGGAAGTCTACAAAGGTTTATTGACAAGCTCCCTGCCGAGGTTTAACACGCCCTCGTTGGACTTTCGGGCCTCGATATTTTCACTATCCGGAGGCATACTCGAATAAATATCGATCCTGATAAATTTGCCAATACCATTCTTACTATAATGGTTTGAAGAAAGCGATGCCATGTAGAAGACATAAAAATAATTTTATTAATAGGTGAAAAATAAATCGATGAATCTTATCGAAGCACTGTAGGCAAAGAAAAATTAATCCGATACAATCGGCATAATATGTTACCACTTTTGTAGTAGAATTCTATACACTTGATCTCTCTAGCTGCTTTGAATTTTTGTCGTAGCACCCTTTTCAAAATTGTCCTCATGTCCAAATTTTTCCTGATATTTTTTCGAGTCACTTGTTTGAATAACACCAGTGAATTTTTAATACAAGTATTCGATAAAAGCTCTATTGCCAATTTCTTGTACCACTTTACAGTTTTGCGCAGTGGTTAACAATAAGCAGTCATTTGATCAGATAAATCGACTGAAGATTTCCCTAAATTATATTATACGATATTATATTACCATTTTTGATTTTTCTCGCGAATAACATTTTTCTGTACAGTTGAAATTTCTGCTAGAGTACAGGTGCTCTGCTGCGAATAATATTTCAACGTAATATGCATCGCGTAATAGACAATTCACGTTGGCGCTCTGGACAAACTACGTAAAATGCGTGCGACGATCAACGCGTTAACATATCTAGTTCAATTTCAGTCGAACCACGCAATTACGACGACGATTAGTTAGAACAAATTAGAAAAAAATAATCGATTCCGTCCTGTACCTCGACCGACTTCGGTAATCTTCACTCCCGTGAAAATGCGTCGTCCATGAGACTCTCGGTCTCGACGATCACCCCTAATATCCAAAAAACCTTGAAAATCACAAGACTCGGAGCGTCGTCAGAGACGTCAAACAGCGCTCACAGTCAACAGTTCTTCCGTATTTCGGCTTCGACTCTTTTGAAGCGCGGCTGGTTTGCTCTTGGCTGATACGACTTGGTAGAATAGCAAGAGAAAGAGGAAGAGAAGGCTCGCGAAAGGCCAAGGTTCGAGCGGGCGTACGAAAGGCCGACGGCTAGCCCTGGCTTCACCGTCATCGATGGTGCGATGGCGGACCTCGTGCTGGCTCAGGCTGCTTTAGCATCGATGCCACGTCGTATAACGCGACGCTTCCTGGATTTTACGAGGACACGGAGGAGCTTTCCCTCCCTCTCTCTCTCTCTCTCTCTCGTACGGGGTTAATGAGCCACCTTGTTTACGATGGCCTGACCGGGATCGTCCGGTACCACCTCGACGAGTCACGACGACGTCGACTCGCTGCGATTTCGCTCGATGGTACTCCAGGCTGCGGTTTGTCCGTCGTCCGTCGTTACCTCGCTTCGAGACCGAGCTGGTCGATACTGTCGAGGAGAAGAGACCGGCCACGGTTTCGTAGTTTTCTCGAAAGGAACAAGTTTCGACTTGTTCTACTTTTTTTGAAGTAGACAAAGACATCGGTGTCCTTCGAAAAGGACTGACAAATGCGCGTGACGTTCTTTCGAAGTAAAACCTCGATTCATCGATTTTCGATGAAAAACTTGTCGAAGAGTCGTTGTTCGTGTTGGAGAAAGCTAGCGGTTTTCGTCGAAAGCGGATAGTCGTTAATGGAGTATCGTTCGACGAGCGACGATAATTTCCCGCTTGAAATTATTCGCGGTTGTAAATAACGCGGCGTTGATTGGTGGAACCGTGGACGATAACGCGAAGAATTTAAATGTCGGCGGTCGGACAACGCGAACGCGGAGGCGTCAGACGCTCACCCGAACGTTTGCAAGTGTCAGTCAAGTACTCGTTAAGGAAACGACGCGTCTTACGTAAGGCTTGTTTATCTTTGGTCACGCATGGCCTGGCCGATCTTCAAGGATTTTCCAACGTGTTGTGTTGGAACGTTGGACAAACACTCGTTCTCCTACGACGCAAGGATTTTGCAAGAGTCTCGCGCACACGTTAAACGTATTTCCTTGGAAAGGTAGATTCGAATCTCGTGAAAAGTATCGTAGAACGAATCGATCGCTGTTTCAGCGTCTTGACATCGACGATCACGAGTATTCGACCTCCTCTTTTACGCGCCTAACTTTTTAGTTCGAAATGAAAATTGACAAGGTCCTCTTCGATAGCCAAGAAGAGAACCACGACGAACGAGACTAAAGTGTCTTCCTTATCGAATCTTAATTTGACGTCGAATTACGTTTTTCCTTTGCAGTGGGCGCAAGCGGTTACATTGTGTCAGTGGTGCTGGTCCTGGTAGTCGGCGCACTGGTGGGTGTCCTGGCCACGTTGTCGCACCATCTTCATCATCGGCGACTGTTGCTGCACGAGCCGGTCTCCGCCTCCATCCTGCATCACCATCGGCAGCATCATCATCATCATCACCATCATCATCATCATCTACGTCATCATCATCGTCATCACGAGCGCCATCGTCATCACAGCGAGGAGCCGCCGCCGTCGCATCAGCGACGTCTTCTCCTGCAGGATCACCACCGCCATCCTGGCACGCCGGTAAGTATGGCATCTGCCTGTTCTTTCGTTCACCTTGTATCGTCTGTTTTGTATTCTTCGATTTCTTACCAAGGACGCGATCCATGACTTCTCCAAAGTCAGAGAGGAGATAAAAAGATTCTTTCGCTCGACGTTCGTCTAAACGAATTTTCTTTATCGCGAGAATAATACGCGTGTGAAGAATCCGCGTTAATTCGAGCTTCTGTGTGGTCTTTCAACCACGAACGAGGCTAATCGATGATAAACGGTTCTTCTTCTTCGCATCTTTTACTCGCTTTTTTTACGTTGAACATGTACGGGCAGAAACTTCCAATTGGACCGGAATATTTCATCGATTTCTTCCGCAATAATTCGCTGTTCCGTCGGATTAAAATCTGCTCTAAGCAATATCCTATAAAGAAATATCCGAACGGACCCTAGACGATGTTGTACGGTACCCGATGCGGCCATCGAGACACGGGGAGATAAAAGGACGTAGTCTCGAAAGTTAATTGGCCTGTGCGTTACGCGCGTCGATGTGGCGGACGAGACATTATGGTAGAAAGACGGAAAGAAAGGAAGAAAGTATGGGAGGAAGCACGATAGGCCGGCTGGTGTGGAGTAGGTGGTCGCGCCTATCCCGAGCGACGTCGTCGACCTTCAGCGAGATTATTACGCGATTCGCGGAACGCCGAAGGCTGTCTGGAAAAAAAATCCGCGATATCTAATCTCGGACTGGATGGCAGCGCAGCTGCGCCTATCTAAAGGCCTGCACTTTTAACTCGCATCTTCTCTTCCTCACTGGGAAACCAGAACGACGTTCTTCATCTTCTTCTTCTTCTTCTTCTTCTTCCTCCTCCTTCTCTTCACCTTCGACGTAGCCTGCGTCCTATTCCCCTTTACTCTTCGTTCTGTCATTCGACGTGGCACGACGTGTTTTCCTCCGTCTTTCTCTCGGTAGTCGTTTCTCTCTATCTCTCTGACATCGTGCCAATCCGCACCGTCGCTTCTTCGAGCGGAGAGACGACGAAAAAATACGAGAGATGCAAAGGCAAAATAGGAAGCACCAGCGGAAGAAGAAAGAGGAAGAACAGAAGGAAGAAGAGGAATATGCAAAACACGTCGTAGAGCGAATACGCCTACGTTGACGCGAGCCAACGTAGGCGAAGACCATTGGACGAATAGACGCGTAATGGACGTTTGAATAAAGAGCGATTCGCTGCGCTCTAGGACGTGGAATTCTCCTATTCCTCGTACGGCTCTTCAACCTTCCTAGCTCGCTCGCTTCGTAGACCCTGCTCTCGTCGTTTCAACGCGATACCGGTTTCCACGACGTTCGACCACGTTATCGATCCACCTACGTTCTCTCGAAGGCTCCAACGACCTGTTCATGGAACGCACCGACGTCGTTGAAAGGACAAGAGCTCGTCCTACCGATCGGAAGTCGGGAGACTTGCCGACTCCTCTCCTGGTCCTAAAGGATTTTCTCTTCCTTCTCCTCTCGTCCTCCAACGTAGTGGTTCTTATCAAAGACATTGCACGCTTCTTTTTCTCTTCTCCCATTTTAACTCGTAGATCGTCAGTCAAAATCTCGTATCCTAATTGTGTTATCCTAATTTATTCAAAACCAAATGATTCCAGACCGATCGATCTTATAATCTGGAATCGATATCGTCTCTTGGCTCGTCTCGCGCGATCAAATTGCGATACGTCCGATACGTTCGAGAAGCAAAGAATATCTCTAGTTCGGTCTTGATAACGCTCTCCAGACACTATGAAATTGTCTATTGAACTTGGTGCTCCTCCGACTCGTGGATAGTGAGTGAAAGTCTCGTCGAAACCCACCGCGCGTTAAATACAAACGATTCCAGGGCAATCTACGTTATGATCTGGAATCGATATGGTGTCTTGGCTCGTCTCGCGTGATCAGATTGCGATACGTTCGATCCAGACGTTGATGAACACTGGATATCAAACGACGAAGTCGCGCGTACCCACGAAGAGAGACGGTATCGCTCTCGAACGAAAGGCAAAGTATGCTCCTTGTTCGGCGTTGATTACGCTTCACCACCATCATCACCACCACCACCACCACCACCACGCGTCCGCTGAAGTGGCGGTACGAGTCGAGTGGCGGTCGCGCTAAAGACAACCGAATTTCTGGTAGGTGGTCGGGATCGTGGCGAAATTCAGCTCCTCGAGGCGAAGCGAGCGAGTACTCGTCGAGGGCAGCCCTCGAGGATACGACGTGGATGCTCGCGACGCAGTACTTCGGTCCTTGGTTTCCGGACGGAACTCGACTTGGAAGTTGCGGCTTCCGTCGGTACGTCGAAGTCGAGAGGTTTCCTCATCCACTGCTCCTTCTGCTCTCCCTTTCTCTTGGCCCCTCTCTACCCTTCCTTCCTTCCTTCCTTCCTTCCTTTCTTCCTTCCTTCCTTCCTTACCTCATCTTCTGACGTTTCTTCCTTCTCCTTCGTACCCCTGTCTGCGGGGACCATTGTTATTCTAGATTGCATTGCAAATTAGATTACGTAGGCAAGTCACCCTGCGCCAACAGCCTCTCCTCCTCCTTCTCCTCCTTGTCCTATCTCTTACGCTTCTCCTTGCTAGATTTCTTCCCTTGTTTCCAAGCGACGAGGCTCCATCGAATCTTCGTCGGTTCCATTGCGCAATACCGTTGCCTTCTTCAGCTCGTTCCAACGAACTTACCTTCCCTGCTGCTTCTTTCCGATCGTAGACCACCCTTGTTCGTTGTTTTACTGTTTCACCCCCCTCCCCTCTCTCTCTCTCTCTCTCGTTCCCTTTACTTATTGTTTCCAGTCCTACAGGAACGAGGATTAACGCCTTGGTTGGGCTAAGCGGCTTTAGCCCGACTTAAAAAAAGGTAACAATTTTTTTTTTAATTTTAACAAAATAAGTTCGCCGTTGTGTCTTTAGAGGCACGAGAACCATAAAAATAACTTTTTAAATCGTTAAAATCGCTGAATTGGCTCCCCGTCGGCAAAAAGGTAAGGACAAATAGGTCCCCAACTAAGGGGTTGATCGAGTTGGTTTGTCTGCGAACGTCCTGACAGTTCCAACTTGTCTTAGACGAGAAAATGCCAGAGTTGAAAGAAAGGGACGATCCATAGATTCTGCGTTACGGCGGAATCATCTTCTTCACCGAGATTTCCATCGTAACAAGAGAGAGAAACGACCTTAACCCGTGGAAAAGGGCGGCCCTAGCCGGAGGGTTTCTTCCGATTGTTCGGTACACGATGTAGCAAAGAGAGCCAATAAATAGGAAACGACCTGCCCTGTTAACAAGATCCAATTAAGACGAATCCCGACGAGTGGAGGACGTCGTTCGTCCTCCCTCCCCCGCCTCTTCTCGTCTGGTGACTTCGCCGTGCGCGCTGGATATACATCGCGAAGAACAGTCCTCGCAACTTTCGGACGACGATTATTAACGCATTAAGGACCGTAAAGAAATCTATAAGACATTTTTGGGCGAACTTGTACTTTCTAAATCATGTTTTTTATTAATTATAATAACTGTTTTACTTAAAAAAATAATTTGTAGGAATTTTTTAGAAATGGTAAAATAGCATGCACTTTAGGTATTATTAAAAAAATTGTCTTATAATAATTATTATAAAATTTTATTTAAAAGTAGATTTCACCGAAACATTTTTCCGTGACAGACGGGACGTGCAACACGAGAAAACTCGTGAGCGGTCCTTAATGCGTTAAGTGCCGTCGAACTGAAGTCGAAACGACGGAATAAAGCAAACGAAGAGAACCTAAACATTTTCGTCTGGATATGACGGAGACTTCGCGTCTCTGTGTCACCGACGCAAATTTCAAGCAAAATAACACGCCGAACGTGTAAATAAAATATCGAAAAATGCGAAATGTAGGGAAAGAAGGGACGGAAAATCTGTTTTGGTCAGTCATGTCGGAGGAACGTCACGGCGCTCGTTTTATTCATGCAGTTATCAAACGATTGTCTCGTGCAGCCTCGCGTAATAAACGCAACAAAATGGTGGCATTACGTAACTACGATTTAAAATACGTAACACGTCGAACGAGAGCAAGAAAATCGTTGGAAGAGGAGATCGTTCATAAGTTTGCATCGCGTCGCATCGACGAAACGCGCTTGAAACTTTCTTCGAATACAGAATTTGCGTACCCTTCGTCCACAAGATTTCTTAGATTATTTTTTCGAAAGAAATGACCTCTTTCTACGCTCGTACGAGTTTAAAAAAGTCAGGCGTAAATACGATGAGGGAAATTTCATAGGATCGACGATGCCGATAGCGATACAGATGCCATCGATGATAAATGACCGACCGATCGCGCTTTAATTCGCGAAATTAATACATTATATCGCGATACAATAGAACAAATGATTTTGCAGTTAATTACCGTCATAAGATATCGCCGACGCTCGACAGAAATCTGATCATCCAGCGCGTTACAGATCGATACATCACGAATAAGTGCAGCGAGCCGCGTTGAACCAACGTTAATATTTCATGATCGTTTGGCACGTTAGAAAGATGCATCGCACCTGACGCGTGTGACGTTAATAAATCGACGAGATATTTCGCGTTGGATAAAATACGAGTTGCATAAGTCTCGAGTTATCGTTCCTTCGAAGCTAGCGCGTTTTCGATTCATCGTACAGCTGCAAACGGTCGACTCCGTGCTGACGGAAGGTTTGACGTTTTGTCACGATTCGTCCAGGGAAAAAGGCTAAGCATCCTAGGCGCGCGAGGAAGCTAGCCGCGGACCAAATCCAGATTATTCATTTTCGACTATAAATTAAAAACTTTATTTGCGTACGAAGCGGTGAAGATATTCCTGTTCTTCTAGAGAAAATCAAACGCGATTATCGGTCAAATTTGTGAAACAAAGTAAAATAAGACAATGGCAAATGCGAAGGATGTAGCCACAGTCAAGACACGGAGACCAACGGGGCCGTTTAAAACGCCAAAGTCAGAGAACGAAGACACTCTCGACCTGGTAAGCTAGACGGTTGACGACTCGACAACCGTAAAGGCAAGAATGGAAGTTCAATCCGCGGCTCCTAAGTAACGAGCGCGGATAGTGAAAATACGAGTACAATTTTCTACATCTCCAGCGAACATAGTGAACGCAAAACCAACGGCGGACAATCCCTGTACCCATTGTAAAACGTTTTAGTAAGGTGCGGCTAACCCGTTGACTGTTAAAGGCGTATATATACGCCCTCTGTATTTTTTGTTTATTATAACATCTATTATTAGTATAATACGCCGTCGATAAGCCTGATCGTCTTTTTACTATCTTTATTCATTCGTTATCGTTTTATTATCGTTATTATCGTTATGTTAAAATCGTTAAAATGAATTTGTTCCTCACTATCAATGTTCCATTTTTGTCTTTATATTTAATCAACACCAGAAATGTATAGATTAGGTTAAGTAAATTAAAATAGTTTAAAAAGTTACTTAAAATAAACAAAAAATGGATATTTTAAATTCACTCGCAACAATTACTTTTTTAAATCTTAAGATTAGTATCGAATCTCTGGATACTGTTTCGAGCACTAGTCCGCAGCGACTGACATGCGAATATCGCACCATCCGTATCGATGGATTTCTCACCACAACCAATGAGTTAATTTATTGAACTTGGGCTTCATTATTTTCAAACACGCGCACCCACAATTACGATTTGCTAATTGTCAAACCATATCTACTTTTTTACGTGTACATTTCTTACCGGAGTAATGATATCGCTAATAAAACTGATCGATCGCATTTTGACTATGAAATTAACCGCATCAACAATTCGAGTAGTATCCGGAGAAACGGATATATTGTGCAGAGAATTTCAAAATTAGAGAATAGAGAGAGGAATGAAATCGGATATATGTTTCTCCGAAACCGAAACAAAGCTCGCCAAATTAATGGGCAAACCTAGTACACTCCAACAAACTTCGTAATGGACGGATACACGTAGTCTTGCATTGGGAAACTATCGATCAAATTAACTTCTTCGAATCAAGCGCGTTTACTTCGAGAAAAAGCGAGTTTCGCTGTAGCGAGAGTAGAGTTTTCCGAAGTCGACGAACTCTGAAGACGTTGACAACCCGATCGCCGAAGACTTTTCATCGAATGACGTCGTCGGGTGCTCGAAGAAACGGCGGTCGACGAGAGATCGATCCAGTACATCGGGAGAAGCTCTTGAAACTCGATTCGTCGAGTTCCAGACGTGCGTTCGCTCAGTGACGTCATAGGGAAGGATCAGCGCGTTTCGATAGACCAGAGCACGGACCGGAACTCGTGACGATATACGATACATTTCCTCGAGTCGATGGCAACCAACGGTTTCCAATTTGATCGTTTCAATGGTTTCCTCGAAATACAGAATTTCAGATGTTTGGAATTTAGTCAGAAATCTTCGTAAATGATCTTCGTTCTTTCCCCTCCTCCCCTCCAGAAAAAACGCTTTCCTCTTAGAAACGTTGAAAAACGAAAGAAAATCGTGTCTTCGCTTTGCGTAGCTCGGGCACAATCACGTTCGTTCGCCACTGTTACCACGAAGGATTTATTTTTAACGTATGCCGAGCTCCCGTAGTAGACGGTACACCGCGAGCCTGCGTATCGGGGTTGTTGCCGCGGGGTATTATACGAATACCCATGAAATTAATTATGTCGTGATTGAGTTACTTTTAAACGCGTAACCACCGCGCTCGCACCGCGACCGCGTTACAAATTACATTTCGTGACCTACGAAATTATCGTGCGTGCATGCGTGGTGCGATCGGCTCGTTGCGATGTTTGACGTTAACGTTGAGGACGAGACGTGCTTTTACGCGATTCGTCGCGAGATAAATCCTCGAAGACTTTGGGCCGAATCGTGGCGGAGTTATCGAGGAGAGAGAAGTACGTCTTTCGAATTTCGAAATTTATTTTGTTATTCGCGTGATCTGAGGTTCCACTCGGCAGTTCCGAGCAGTATATTAGATAATCGCGATGCTTGAAAGCAATTGTTTTTAATTATTTTTTTTTACTAGTTTTATCAATGAGTGGCGAGTAGTTTTAATTACTCGAGCGGCAGCTTGAAAATGACCGGGAAATAAAAATAATTGACTGGTTAGGAAAAAGGTTTTGTTGCTCGAGAACATTTCAAAGCGTTGCGCGTATTCATCGTTATGCGTAAATTTCGGAGGAAATTTGCGTAACTGGGGTTACGCATCAAATTTTCATGAATTTACCAAATTTGTAGTATAACGCGCGTGTACACGATCGAAAACTTGACGTTTGAAATAATCGTTTGTTCCAAGAATTGCTCTCGTAATTTTTCATCATTTTCAAATTATTCGGGGAATCGCATCTCATCTGCATCCTAATGCGTTCGTAAGGTATCCTCGTATTGTCAGTGACTTCCATATTTTCTTTTTTTTTTATAAATTATCGCCTCGTAATTCGTAATCGCGTAATTTAGAATCGCGTCGTACTTCTGTCGTTTCGTAACAGCGCTTGTTTCTCCTCGACCATTAGACAGCCTCTATATGCAGAAGGAAACCGATCGCGTGCGACTCGCAATTAGACCGAGTGTCTATCTTCGCGTAAACGCTGGATAACGTCTTCTTTCCCGTTTAGGTCACGGCTGCTTCGATGACTCGTCGAAAGTTGGACGACGATTCGCAAAGCGACGAATGCCTACGACGCTATCGTGTCTGACGAATTTATTATCGCATTATCGATTAGCGCGATCGCAGCGTGGCAACGCCGCACGATAACACGAAACTTGACGTAATAAATCGACTAGGTGTTTTACGCACGAAATTAATTTCGTCGAATACTGGAATCGCAAAGCGCGTCTCGATCGCTTTCGATGAACCCAACGAGTTTAGAAATATAACATTAACCTTTTATTAGGTCGAGTCATAAGTAACTTCCGTTTTTTTATCAGACATTTACTTTGCTCTCATTAAATAACAAAATTATATTAATTTATTGTGTATTCGCCACTATTATCTACAACCTTTTCTCATCTTCCTGGCAATCTATCGATTCCTTACTTGTAAAATGTGGTTGATTTGAACTGGAAGAAGTTTTCGACAGCCTGCCTGACTTGCTCTTCAGAATTGAAGGTTTTTCCATTCAAAAATGTTGTAAGGGACAGAAAAGGTGGTAGTCTGTCGGAGTAAGATCCGGGGAGTTAGGTGGATGTGGTAAAACAGACCATCCAAGCTCAAGAATTTTTTCTTGAGTCACTCTTGCTGTATGTGGTGGCGCATGTCGTGTAAAAGAATGACGCGATTGACGAGTGCAGGACGTTTTCCATTAAGTTTCTCTTGCACTCTTTGCAACTGCTGAACGTATCTCCGCAGTAATCGTTAAATTTAACTTCAACAACTCGTTGTAAATTATTCCTTGACAATCCCACCATACACACAACAAAATCTTTTTGCCATGGATGTTTGCTTTCGGATCTGGTAGGTAGGGGTGGTTGATCATTATCAAGCCACTGTCTTTTGCGGACTATATCGTCATAGGTAACCCATTTTTCATCGCCTGTAACAATCCTGTTTAAAAAAGACTCAATTTTTACCCGTGAGAACAGACTTGTTGCGATTGACATGCGATCTTCTTCATTCCGTTCACTGAGATTGTGACGTACCCATACTCCTGACTCGCTGACTTTCCCTAGTTTCTTCAGGTGGCGGTTAACTGTCGACTGTGATGTATTCAACCTTTCTGCTATACCTCTTGTTAATTGACGTGGATTTTGCTTCAAAACAGGTCGTATCTCCAGAATGAAATTTTATAGACCAATTTTTAACTGCCCGATCAGTTATTAGTCCTTCGTCATATATAGTACTGCATATTTTTTAAGCTGTCGCCTTAGCACCATTGCCTTGTTTAAATTCCCAAAGCATTACATGACGAATGTGTACTTTTCGACTCTCCACTTCAGAGGTTAAAAAGAATAGTTTAACGTAACGTATATCACACAAAACGGTTGGCTAAAGACTAACCGAATCCTCGTCTGTACAGTGAAAACAAAAACTTGTTGTCATAGTAACTCATAGCGGGTAGATACTAACGATAGATTCTACTTAGCTGTACTGGAAGTTACTTATGACTCGACCTAATAAGAGCCACCTATCCACGGATACCTGAATCCTTACTGTAAAATTATGAGATTCCCACAACGTAATTCTACATTCGTTGTTAGGGTGACATGAAAAATAGAACGCGTAATTTCGCTAATTTCGTTCTCATTCCTGATTGCTTCACACGTTTTCTTAATCTACGTACGTTGGGTCACTGTTAGCATCATCGTCGAAATAATGCTGGCAAAACGACTGCTTTCTGACTTGCACATCGATGAATTACCCCCAAAGGCCCGACACCTTTGGCTGGAAAGAAAAAAAGGGAACGTCTCGATTTTCAAACAATTGGCAATGCATACGGTAGACGACTTTCATTACAGTTTTAAACAAATAATCGGAACTCGATCAACCTTCTCTTTTCCGTTTGTTCGTAATTGGTCTTACGTCTTACGTACGTAGGAACATACACGTATTCACAGTCATGTTTCTACGAATCATTTGAATTCTTTAGTCACCAGAATCTCTGATCTCGACTACTCGTAGTTATCGAACGCGTCGCGGAGTTTGGTCTCCTTGTTTTTCGTCTCCTCTCTCCTTTCTCGGTTCTACGCTGCCACGTCTTGTCCGCGCCAGAGAAAACAAGTTCCAGGTTCGATGGGATTCCATCAGCAATAGCTGCGGCCCGATCGATAATAACAACGTCAATTACATCGACAACGATGACAATGGCGTCGAGCTTAGCAACAACAGCGTCTACCTTCGTCGAGCACGATCGAGATGTTTACGTTGGAGCAGCGTGCGCGACTGTGGCAGGGCTCGGTAAGATCTGATCGGAGTCCACGAGCGAGAGAGTGACAATGATGCAACGCTATTCGTACGAAGGTAAGGACAAGAAGAGGAGAGACTAAATAAATGACGTAAGGAGTACATCGATGATGGACAAAAAATGGCTGGCATCGACGAGAGTGGGAGTATCGAACATCTGGCCACTTTGTCGCAAACGGAAGGATCGGATTCGCGTCGAACCATCGATAGTCGATACGAATTAGTTTCGAACTCGCTAGGTGTACCGAGGATTTTTTTTCAGGCGTTGGAGTTTATGGGAAATATTTTAAAGCATCAAAATGGATGCTGCATCGATACAACGAATGGCAAATGAAAAGCCCTGAAATTATTGGTAAAACGTTGCTTCGTCAATCGTGATCGACGACGAATTACCTGAAATATGGAAGAAACGTGTAGCTAATGATGGACGTTATCTCGAATGAAACATTCCTGGCGTTTCTCTCGAGACGATCGTATTTTCTTTGATTATGAAATACGCATTGTTAACCGGTACGGCCGATAGATCAGGCTAGAAAAGTCGTTGGTTACTCTTTCCTCGTTATCGAGATAAAGAAAGGAAGATGGTCTCGACGCGCGAGCGTAAAAGCTTCGTGGAACGCGATCGAGGGGAGGGAGGAGAGAGAGGAGTGTGTCGTTAACGCGAAATTACGATCTCGTCGCTCGTTACTCCCCACCGCCCCTATTTCTATGCAGTACTTCTCTCTCGTCCTCTCTTCGTCTCGTCTATTTCCCTCTCCCTTCGTCTCTTATGCCCATCTCTCGCGTCACTAGCGATCGCTCTTTTATCGAGCAACTCCGAGTCCGAATTGCGTGTGCGAGGAATCGCCTTTCAGCTCCTTCTTTCTTGCTTTCTTTTTTTTTTCTTTTTTTTTTTCTCTTTCGTTTCGTCTCGTCTCTTCGCCACGACGTTCCTTCTGCCGTTCTCCCTCGTGCACGACGCACTCGCGGCACCGCGACTATCAATTTTATCCGTTTCACGGTCGAAGGGATCTTCTCGTTACCCCGTCGCGCGAATTAATAAGCTTCGGTCGGCGGAATCCCTCGGAAAAATGGCGGACGGAACGCGAGTCAGGAATTACGATGGATTTTAGAGGCGAACGTTATCGCTCGACGATCGTTTCGACGGACTCCGCTCTTTTATCCACGTTCTGCCCTCGCTTACCTACTCTATCTTCGACCGAGCCTTCGCGGAGATGCAATTTTCTCGGAATGCATCGCGCGTTTACCTCGACGAAGATCCTCGTAACGGGTTACGATTATATTTCTTCTATTTTCCTTTGTACCTTCGTTTCCTCTTCGCTCAGCGTAAAAAAAATAGCTCGGATGAAAAACACGTAAATTCCATTGTCGCGACGAGATGTAATCTTTATATAACGTGACGATGATACGCATCTTTGAAATCGTTGAGAGCGGAATGTACGTGTGCTCTTTCGTCCCTTCTTTTCAGCCTGTTTGAATATTTCGACTTTCGAGTTAAAAGCGGAATTGTAATTATATTTGATAAATACGAGATGTAACTTACGATCGTAATAAAGAGAGAAAATAGGACGGAGGATCCGAACGATTCCAAAAAATGTCGGTGCTCTTCCAATACGCGATCTACCTTTGTGAATGCACCTTTATGCGACATCTGAATAATCTATCCTATCTGAAAGAAACACAATGAGCCCGCATTGGAAGAGTGGAAAAATTCCGTAATAAACCTCATCTACTTACGAATGACCACAGACAGAGAAGGAAACTTTCTCTGTTGCGTCAACGCCGACACGTTAACAGGTGGCTGAAAATATTGCTTCTTCCCCCAGCAAAGTCGTTCAGGGATTCGCGACAGAAGGAAGAGTCCGTGGAACAGCGAACTCTTCGTTTCCTTCGAGGAATCTCTTAAGTCCTCGTCGCACCATCAAGGATAGAAAGACGATCGACCTACGATCGAGGATCGATTTTAACGTGCACGGGAATCGTCGTGCCATCGAACATTCGACGTGCAGCCAGGCGTGAATTTGCGCGTCTTCGCGCGTTTTTAGTTTAGTTCGTAAAGACGAGGGAGAAATAGGAGACACGAGTGAACATTGGTCACCCTTGCAAATCGCGTAGGGGCGTATTGTCTACGGGCCACGCGCGTTAAGCGCCCTCCTCGTGCTTTAATTAAATCGGTAACGAGCGTGGTATCGTCTCTACGTACCGCCACGGCCACCGTCACCACCACCGGAACCGCAACGATCGTCCTTTCCTAACCACGATAAAAAATGAATTAAAATCGTTCGAACAAAAATCGAGGCACGCTCTATTCTTCTACGTCGAACATTTTCAAGCGTAGGAAAAATTCTCCTAAAGTATTTGCCGTAAAAGATCAACGAGAGAACCAAAAGGCCTCAAAAGTCTTCGATGATGAAGAACGTGAAGAGACGATAAAATGCATTTCGATCAAGGTGATAACGCGACTTAGGCTCATGAAGACATTTTTGTTGTTTACGGCCATGGTACTCTATCAAAATCGTTGAAAATCCAATGACCAATCGTGAAAAATGTTGACGAAATCGTGAGAGAAATCGAAGAAAATCGGCACGTAAGTACTCGAGATATTTCTCTGAATCTAAAAATTGACCAATTGAAACAGTTTCGAACCATTTGCGAAAAACTGGAAACGAAAAGAAGCTCGATGTTGGGTACCACACGAACTCACGACGAAAAATTTGTTGGATTGTGTTTCGATATGCGAAACATTGAAGAAACGAAACGAAATCGAGCCATTTTTTAAAAGATTAATCACGGCTGACGAAAAATGGATTAGATATGGAGCGAGATGAACACCCACGAACGACTGCAAAGCCCGAATTAACGCCAAATAAGGTAGTGCTGAGTATTTGGTGGGATTGAAAGGGAATTGCGTATTATGAAGTCTTGCCTCCTCGTCAAACGATTCATTCGAGTCTCTACTGTCAACAACTAACACGATTCGAGCAAGCAATTGAGGAAAAATGACCAGAATTGGCCAATAGAAAGGGAATTGTCCTTCGCCGTAATAACGCCATGCCACATACATCTTTGACGACCCAGCAAAAACTGAGAGAGCTCGGCTGGGAAGTTCTGATGCATCCGCCATATATCCCGATTCCTAAAAAATTCCCTTAATGGCTTAAAATTGACGTCAAAATTTATCGCAAAAAAAACCCAGAAGTTCTACACCGATGCAATAATGGTTCTACCTTTTTGTCCAAAAACGGCAAAAAATTATAGATTAAAACGGAACATACTTGGTTCAATGAAGTTGATTCAAACATAAAAAAAATGTTGTGTGAAATCTACTGCCAAAACGCGCAATACTTTTTCCCCAACCTAATATAAAACGAGGAATAAAATTCGTGGAACTTCTCGCACGAAGGCAATCGAACACATCGAAAAACGATCGTTTCGAACGATATAAATCATACGAGGAAAGTTTATCGTTTTCGGTATATTTTCTAAGGTCATCGCGGACGCGTGTCACCGAACGACGTTCGGGTACGATCGTTTTCGAATACGATCGGAAAAAAATTGAAGAGTAAGAATTCGATCCGAGGGCAGGCCGATAGCTTCGACAACGCCTTGTAAGACGGATTTCGGGCCTTACGACGCCCGCGATTGCTTGTTTTCGAAGAAGCTCTCAGCGCCGTCGGTAGCAAGACGGGAAAAAGCCGTTTGAGAAACGCCACGCAGAAAGGAGCGATCCGTGGATACGAAAGACGTGGCTAATTTGGCGGTGACGGCGGCTGCGACGCGCGTTGCGTGTCGTGCAATAATATTGCGGGAAGCATCGCACGCAACGGCTCTCGGGTTGCATGCGATCCGAGGGAGAGAGTTTCGATCCTCTCCTCCACGAATCGATCGATCTGGGTTGCGATGCTGCGAGAGGAACTTTCGAAACTCGAATGGTCGACGCACGCTCGGAAGTTTCTCTTTTTTTCTTTTTTTTTTTTTGAAGGAGCAAGC
>JAITYT010000341.1:486168-501586 GCA_025433975.1 Liostenogaster flavolineata
GATAAAAATATATTCGCAGCTTAACTATTTGTGTCTTTTCCTATTCCCGAAATATAAATAGTGACCCTCGTCTACGATACGATATCTATAGTGAATAAATGTCAAAAAAAAGTGTAACTGTTTCTTTTATTTAGATGCAAATTAATTTGCTGTAATTGCAAAATGAATGACAAAACATTTTTAATTTCAATATTAGTTTGTTTTGAAGAGAAATAAAAGGTATTTTAACTCTTACATATTAAATATTTATTTTACATCTTTGTTAAGTATCTGTATTAGTGTATGTTTATGCATAAATAAACTGTATGTGAGCCGCTCATTTGCCAAAAGGATTAGGTCCATAGAAGAAAAGGTAGAAAATATGTATCGATAAAATTTTATGCATTTCTTGTGAAAACAAAACATTTATTACTCAACAGCCGTGCAAATTGTTGTCATGTAATGTCTTAAGCCTGATTATTAAGGAAAGATATTTTAAAGAAATATAACGAGTAAGTTAATTGCTTTTTTCTAAGTGATTCGTATAAGACGAAACGTATCTACGGGGTGGTCTAAGTTAAGCGCAATAACGATGAATACGAACGAGCTATTACGCGTCTCTTCTCCGAAATTTCTTAGAACGTTTGGCTCTCGATGACTTTTCATTGCCATGTAGATATGGTTTTTCGTTGACATTTTGAAAAACGCTCAGGCATAAGTACCACGTAAGAGAACGGTTCTGTCGTTGATCGTAGCACCTTTAGAAAAAAAATAAACAATAACAGTTGCGAGCGAAGCGCAAGGAAGCATCCATTGGTCGAGAGCGTCTGTTATCTCGTCGCTAACGCGTCGCAGGTGTTTTGTTTTTGCCAAAAAATCGACGATGCCCGAAGGCTCGAAAGCCATCCCAGTTACTGTTTGGCGATTGTCGAAGCTCGTGAAAAATCTCTCTCTTAAATACGCGCCTCTCGTTCACTTATTTGCTTTAACAAAATCGATCATCGACGTAATTCGCAAGCGAACCTACACTTCGATCTCATCGTTTCTCTCCCCTCATCTGGACATTACGTGGACAAACGTGAGTTAACAATTTTTCTGTAGTATGTACAATCTCGTATCAAAGAAATTTGGACAATATTTTCTCGTTTGTCTCGCATTCACGACTGTTACTTCGTTAACGTCTTTTCTGACTTTAACACTAGAACTTTAACAACGAAAAAGAACGGAAGCTACTTCTACCAAAATCAGTCAAAATGACTAGTCTTTAAAATAACGTAAAAACAGAATATTTTTTATTTATTAATTTATTAATATCTTATAAAATGAATTTAAGCTTATAGAATTACAATTATTTAATGTCAACTATACAAAAAATATAATGATATAATTATGATAACAACATCTATAATAATACTAACAAGTATAAGCAGAATATTTGGAAACAAAAATAATAAAATAAACTTATATTAAACTAAATATAAGAAGTATATTATAATTATAAGTGTAGAATCTGCAATAGAAATAAAAATAATTATTAATAATTATTTTTAATATAAAATATTAAATTGATTATGTTGGAACGAGCAACGGAAAAGTCCGTTACACGTTCAAAGCACTCCAGCTCGTGGGCGAGCGCCGCGTGCGCACGGGGGTGTAAGAACACCAAAAACACGGCGAGATAAAAGCCACTAGGGCGTCGATCTCAGTTCTCAGCAATCAGTAATCAGTCGTCGTTATTAATCCGCAGTAATTAGTCGGTTCATAGAGTCATCGCGTAACATAAGTGTTAGGCGATTCCGTATCGGAACGATCCGTAATTCTCCGCGCATTAGACATTTCCGAATTCCATCGAGTTTATTATCGCTTCAACAGATTATTATATACTCGGTTATGGTTCGCCACATTTTCTACAAAAGTAGTTTATCTTTAAAGTGCATTTTCCACGTAGATATTTTTTTACACATATTATAAATAATACCCTATTTGACACCATTTACGTTAAAAAGGTGAGCTCTTTGAAGTGCTTTAAATATTAGACTCTGGTGACTTCATTTCTCATTTTACATTTTCAACGGCAACTTCACTTGCTAATTGAAATATAAAGTCTTGTGTAGATATATCCTCGCCTTTCGTTTCCCTACATAAGATCCAGGTATTTATACCTGTTACGATCCGAATTTTACGTTGTATTTATTTACCATTTGGTCTGTAATATCTACGCCAAATTAAGTTTTATTATAAAATTGCAATAAAAGCTTCTAATTCCGTGCAAGATATTACATCATCAAAGATATTCCTGTCAATGAGTAATGAAAATATGCTACTTACTTCGCCTTTTATATCATCTTTCTTGGAATATCCTGTGGGGCAGAATCTTTCTTGTATTTTTTCCCAACTAGTTTCAAGTTCATTGTTACTGTTTTGTACATTTTCATTTTCCCCTTCAGAACTCGAAAGCACACGAGTACGTCTTCTTTTTCGTAAATTACAAATATTTCCTAATGTCCGAGGACTCTTGAACTTTTTCATGGCCTACAATCTCATTATCACTATTCTCACTATAAAGTATATAATTTTTTTCCAGTTTACTATCTTCATCCTCGATATCAGAACATTCCATTGGAGTATTGTTTAGTTTTCGCAACAGTTTCGAGCTTTCTACACTTTTGCAATTTTTTAAGGCTTTAAAAAAATTGTCATATTACTAAAAATAGATCCTATTCCAATGACCATAGTATACAAAATGATTGCGCGAAATGACATCGATTACTATTACGTTAATCCACGGCTATGATTATATCGTTGTTTTGTCGTCATATAAGCCGTGGCACGAAAGAAATATTTAAAGAAAGATCAGTAGATTCGTCTAAATATTTAACCTAGATGATTTAATCCAGATTTCAGGAATCATATTTTTAAATATTTCTCCATTTTAAAAAGTACCAGTCAAAATGACTGGTATTGGTAAAAGTAGCAATGATAAAAAATAACTCGTTCTGTGTAAGTTATTAAAAAAGAAATTATTTTTTACAACCTTTACTTAACCCTGCAAAAATCATTGCATCATTTCGAGAGGAAAGTGTAACGTGAAGCGGGAATTTTATAATGGAGTTGTAGCAAAGCAGTCATTTTGACTGGTCTGGTAGATGCGTTTCGTCCTTTTTATCCGTAACTACGAAAATGGTGCGATACTCACACTTACGATCGTGTTACGATCTTTAAAGAGATACTGTTTCTTGAATTTCCGTGTACGAAATCATTCCTCGCGAGACGTACGCGAAGATAGGGATAATTCGATGGCCGTGGTGTACGTCGCGACATACTGACACCGTCGCGCCGCTGCAAAACCGCGCGTGATGTAACGCGAGCAACCCGCGTTTTAACCCATTTGTCGATGGAGACCGACTCGAAAGCGGACGACCCCTACGGCTAGACGATTTTTCGTGCGAATTCCTCGACTTTTCCTACCTTTTCCGTCGCGCGATTCGTGCGCCATGTTTCGATTCTTCTTTTTCTTTGGCCATTTCGGGACGAAACAACTCGACTCACGGAAACTAGAAACGAATTTAACCGCGTTGTGGAAATAAATCGACTGTTCCATGAAGGTTTAAAAAAAAAAGAACGTGCCTCTGTTAGTCATCGAGTTGATCTCGTGTTCGTCCAACGATTAAATTCGCGATCGAAAACGAGGCTAACGTCTACACTAGGACGCATTTCCAGATATTAATCGAGTATTGCCCTGAATCCACACCTGTCTCGTGAACGAGAAGTACAAAAATGGCGAAAAATACAAAATAACGTGGAATGGAACTAACGGATCACATTGAATTTAGGAAAGAAGGTGATTTCGAATATGGGTTAAAGGGAAGCACGAGGTAATCGGTCGGTCCGTCGGTCGTTCATCGGCGAGGCGCTTACTCGCGATCGAGGGCAATGTCGAGAAGCCTCGCCACGAAGACGCGCGACCCCATTGTCGCGTTCGCGATGTTTCGATGGCTGTTAGAATTATTTTTCTTTCATATCCAAATACCAAACACCTAACTTCTCGAGTCTTCTAATTATTTTCTCTTCGAACAGCGTTTTGATGTTCGGCATACGTCTGTCTCCAAGATTTTGCGAGAAATCGCGTTTAAATAAAGTCAGAGTCTACGTCATATATTTGATACAAATTTAAATAACACTGGAGGAGTTTAACGCCAAAATATGAAATCGCCGCTTGAGAGGTTAAAATACAATTCTTCCAAGAATCCTACCGCGAGAACTCGATTCATCGTTACGAATAGTCTAGCGTATACAAGTCATTTCGATATAAAATTTAATCGAGTCGAGCCAAGCGTCGCCATTAAATTACCCACTTGGTAGAAAGTTAAACAAAAGCAAGCGCGATACAAGCGAGACAAAGGAATACGATATGAAACAAAGCAACGACTTTCGCGCGATGATAACGAGACTCGCTGCACGTCTTGTTACGGTCGATTTACCGATAAAATCCGCATAGTGATGCATGGCAAACGCTCTGCTCGACATTTTTTCTTTTTTTTTTTTTTATTAAAGAAGAGTGTTGCGATGCTTCGTTGCACGAGGTGACACGTGTCTGTCCCCAATTTGCAATTACTCCGTTGGAAGTTTCCCTCAGCTGCTGCTGCTGCTGCTGCTGCTGCTGCTGTTCATAGTCATGACGGCGGCGACGGTGGCGGCGACAGCGGCTGTGACGGCGTCGGTGATGGCGTCGGCGTCGGCGGCGTCGGCGTCGGCGGCGTCGGCGTCGGCGGCAGTGGTATCGATCCGGTCGTACGTACGGTCGATGCCGGCCTGTCGAGACCGAAGGTATCAACCTGTTATAATTTCAAGGGTAATTTCACCCTCCGCGAGAACGTCGAGACGCGCTCGAATTAACGGAGTCGATTCGTAGAGCCGTGGCAAAGGATTTGCGCGGCGCGAGTCTGAGAAAGAGGTTCGATCGAAGTGGAGGAACGCGGAGAAGGAGGAAAGAACAACGGAGGAGAGAGGAGGAAGTCTCGAGTCGTTCGACTCCAGGACTTATCGATGTTCGAATCTACAACACGTACCGGCGTCTTCTTTCTTTTGACTTTCCTTTTTTTGCGCTCGTAAATGAGACGTTACGCTCTTCGTCTTTATCGCCGTTCTGTTTCTGCCTTTATTTCTCTCTCTCTCTCTCTCTCTCTCTTTCTCGCTCTCTTGTTTTTTATCGTCCAGACGAATGAGAGTTTCGCACGGTGGAGATTCGTCGCGCTTCGTGTCACAGTCTTTTAAAAGTCCTACTTTAGACGCAATGACCTGCTGGACGATAGAATCGAGGGAAGGGTCGAATCTCGATAGACACAGAGAAGCTATTTTTCTAAGGAAGTCTTGTTATGGTCTACCGGGAAGGAGAACGATAATGATTACCAAAATGAGGGTTAGCGGTAACATTACACTTTTTAGGGAGAAAAGGAAATAGCCGAGGATAATGGAACGGTAAATTTTCTAATTACCAGCTGCAGAATGTATTTATTAATACCACTGTCCTCGATGTTGGACGAAGCGTACTTCGTTCGAATGAGACGAAAAAGACGGAATCAAAAAAAAACGAGGATTTGTCACAGTTTGATAAATTATTTTCAATGGTGCAGGACGAACGTCGAAACGATTGCTCGTTCCTACGGAGTCGATCCATTGATCGACGCACGATCAAATGCCTCTCGAAAGGGGATACGCGAGGCAAAAGCAGTCCCGGCGTCTCGACGATTCTCCCCCTCGCCCAGTCTTTTCCACCCTGGTCGAGACGGCCAGGCTTTTCCGCCCCCACCTCGATCTCACCGGGAACCGCAACGACGGTACGCGTAACTACTCCGTCGCTGTCGACGATTTTTTACCATCGTCTTACGAAACACCAGCTTGCGTATTCTCTCTTTCTCTCTCTATCGCTGTCTCGACAATTTTTAGATACTCCTTCCGCGGAGAAATTATAATTGACATGTCTTCCGCCTCATGATCAAACCCGATGGATCGATTACCAGAAATTCAATGAAATAACGCTGCTTTCTAACTCGAGCTCGCGAAACAATCGATACCAATTTCCACTCGATTCGACATTTTCTTCGCCCTTTGCACTCGAGAGGCGCTCCTCAGGCTTTACGGAGTTTTAGGTGGCAACTTGAAAAGAAAAGTTCTTTCAGGAATGGAAATCCGCCTAAGTAATTCCTATATTGCTCATAAACTAGTAAAAAAACGACAGAAGAACGAAAAACCACTTAAACACTTATAATTTATCAAAATTTTAATAGACTTAATAGAATTAATTTTAATTCTTGTGATTCTCACAGGCTCAAAAAAAAGGGGTTGTAAGGTTTGTTCCTATCGAAAAAAAACCACGTGGAACAGTTTACTGCTTCGAAACGTGTCCAGATAAACCAAAGATGCATTTTGGTGAATCTTTCATAAATTATCGCACGAAATAAAAATACGGAGCCCGAAATTACAAAATTTTATTTTTAAAGGTGTAAATATAGATGAAATATTAAAAAATAACGTTTTTTAAAGTAAATTTCTACATAAAAACATTTTGTGTTATCTCTAAGACACTGGTCACATGTACGTAAAATCGTCGAGCGTGTACTCGACGTTAACTTCGATCGTCCTTTTATTACAGAGAATATTCTATGCGTGCGAGTTATTTGCGCACGTAGAATAATTCGTCGTTAAATTTATCGTGTCTCGCATCCGAATTCGCCGCGAAGTATACGAAACCTTCTTCGCTACTTCCGTTTCATCTCTTTGCTCGCGTTATTACAGCCGTTGTTATCTCTCTCCCCGGCTGATTTCCCACTCCGTTCCTAGAGAAAAGAAGAGCCATCGGCACGATATCGTGGCGGTATCGACGCAAGGGGCCTTGCGTACCCGTATCACGAGGATATCCATGGACGAAACCTCACGAACGTCGAAACGACGAAAGCGCGGCGTCGGTGTCGGCGTCTGGCACTCTCGCGCGTAACGGTCGACGACGGGGCACAACGATGCGAGAGACGGGCTACGAGGTGCCGGAGGATGGCCCTGGAGGGGGTGGGGCAGAGGGGAGCGCGTGGGTCGCGGCCGATGGGTGGGGGTAAGGCTAGGGTCGCGAGGGCGGCGTAGGATGGGAAAACACCGCGATGTTGCGCCAGCTAGAAGCGCTCGGTGGTGGGGATGTGGTAGGTCTGTGCGCGCACGAGAGAGAGAGAGAGAGAGAATGAGTGAGAGAGTAAACGGTGGCAGGCAGCGGCAGAGTGAGGACGAACGAGCTTCGCTGGCGGTGTAGGGAGACGCGAGTTCGGGCGTCTTCGGCTATTATCGGCGGCGGTGGCGGCGGCGAGGCAGCCGAGCCGCGGTGGTGGGGAGGTAATCGAGATCGACGGTGCTGCGGCCTGACAGCCACCGTACGAATTCAGTCTGCCGTCGGACTTGGAGCGCGTGAGGTGGATCGAGAGGACAGTCTTTGCTTTTTTCTCTGCTCGTGCTAGGGCAACGCGCGTCGTAATCTCCCACCGTCTCTCCCTCGTAGCCACCTTCCTTTCGGCTTGCCCGTATCGTCGGTAGTTGCGCGATCACGGCGTCGAATTCCATGAGAGAGACGGATAACCTTTGAAAAATCGAACGGCCGAGCAAGAGAGAGAGAAAGAGAAAGAGAGCAAGGGGTTTGGAATCGACGTTGTCATTGTTATCGTCGTCGTCGCCGCCGCCGCCGCCGTCGTCGTCGTTGTCGTTGTCGTCGTCGTCGTCGTCGTCGTCGTCGTTTCTCTTCTTCTCCTCAACATCATCGTCGTCGTTTCATCGTTGATAATAACGAGTTTATCCGTCCTTGGCTACGTCGAGGTGTGTGGAGTTCCTAAGGTACGCGGAACGACAACGAACGACCACCACAAAGAGAGAGAGAGAGACTTTCGCAACGACGGCAGGCGTGACGTTTCTGCCTGCCACTGCCACTACTACTCTTGCAGCGACGACGACGACGACTCTACGGGAAGTCGGCCAATAAGTTCGACGCGACGAAAGACGAGCGTTTTACACTCCCTTGCTCGGTCTCTCTCTAGCCTTCGCGTGATCGTGTCTCGTTTTATTAAGGAGAAAGTGACAGCGCGTAGAAAAAAGGAGAGAGAAAGAGATATAGATAAATAGATAGATAGATAGATAGATATAAAAAGAGGAGGAAAAAAGTGCGCGTATGTGCGACGAGTGAATGTGCGAACGAGGAAAGAAGAGAGAAAATAGGAAGAAAAGAAGGACGGCGAGACGGACGAACGATATCTCGAAGGATGACGTTAACTTCTCTTACGTATATTCCAACGAGGATGGTATCGATCGACGCTCGGTGCTTCGCCGTGCAATAGACGACACCGAGGACAACGGTGCTTGGATCGAAGAAGGGCGATCGAACGCGTCGCAACGACGGCCGTTGCGACGACCACGACAACGACCACGACGACGACGACGACGACGACGACGGCTGTGGCGACGACGACGGCGACGGCGACGACGGCAAAGACGAAGACGACAAACGTAACGCGCGCCAATTTATCGAGCGTCCTTAGAAAGGCCGCGGCTGGAGGCGCGTACGCTCCTCGAAAGGACGAGGAGTTCGTGGAAAAACGTACCGGTACGAATCGATCTACGACGTGAGTCGAGGCAAGAGTCGAGAACGATCGAGGAATTTGGTGGTGGTGGTGGGGGCGGCGGAGGAGGAGGAGGAGGAAGAAGAAGACGAGGAAGACGAAAAATAAGGATAAGGCGAAGAAGTCGGTGGAAGAGGAAGAAAGAGAAAGGAGAAGAAAGAAGGAGAAGAAGAGGAACCGACGTAGGAGAGAGAGTCTGTAGTGTTTATGCCAGCTTGACAGCTGACGGTCAGTGGTTTCCAGCTCGTCGGCAACCTGGCGGCTCCGTTCAAATGAAGCTGAGGCGTCGCTGCATGCAGACGCTCGGCGTCTCCGTGAAACAGTTGAGGAGAAAGCTGTTCGAGTTGGGCGCACGAATCCTACACGTACAGGGTTCGAAACCACGCGACATGGCCTTGGTGGTACGTCACGTTCGCTTTCAACAATCGTAACGAATACGTCGCGCGTATCTGTCACGGAAGTCATCGAATAGCAACGGGTTTCCTCTCCATCGTATCGTTATCTTGACGCTTCCAATTTTATAGTAATTAAATTCGACTATGTACGAGTATTCGTCGACTTCCGTGAGTCGGATTTATATCGTTTCTATGTCTTCTCGAAGATCGTTCGATCAGATCGGATTTCCTCTCGATCGTGTCGTTGCTTCGACGCTTCGAATTTTACAATAATTAAATCCGACTACGTTCGAGTATTCGTCCGTGTTTTTCGTTTTTATACCTGCAATCGTTTTAACCGGTTGGATGATAATATTTTAAGACTGAGCTCCTCTTCGAAACGTTCAGACATTCGACTTAGAGACTACGAAATTATTCTTCGGTAATTAATGCGCGTAAATAATTGCCACGAATCCCTCGTGATAACACTCAGGCTCGACGCAATCCCGAACCGCTTTCCGTTGCCTGGTCGATCAAAAAAAGAAAACTTCCTTCCATTCGACACGCAGCAGACCGACGGTATCGCTTTTCTCCTCGATAATCCTCCAGAACTCGTCGAACGACAGTGTCGGCCGACCCCTCGCTTCCCCATTTAATCCGTGGCCACGCGGACGAAGCGCATCCGTTCGAACGCACGACCCAACAAATAGACGAGAAATCGATGGGATTTCTATTCTCGAGGACTCTTCCGTCTTGAAAGAATTCAACGAAACTATCGATCGATCGCTTTCCGATCTACGCGTCGCGATGTAAATTTATTATTAATTTTATTACGATGTGTAATGCACGACGAGTGGGAGGAAGCGTTTCTAGCGAACGATTTTCAAAATCGGGAATTAATTTGATCAAGCAACGATGAAACGATCGAAAGCGTCGCTGGTGAAGGAACATCGAAAATACGAGGAGAAAACTACGAACGCACGAGAGTCGACGAGACTCGTCCTTCGTCGATCTGGGCCAATGCGCTCGATAGGCGCGCGTACAACTTTAATCGCATATCGATCGATCGCTTCTCGTCTGACGCAGGCACGCACGCACGCACGCACGCACGCACGCACGCGACTTAAAAGCGTAACGCGGTCGTACGTACGCCGTCTCTGCCGACACTTCCACCGCCGCCATCGCTGTCGGCCAGACGCCGATTTTTAAAACGTTCGATCTCCCCTAATTCCCGTTCTCCTCGACGATCCCTCGTGCATCTGGCGTCGTGCGTCGTCCAATGTCACGATGAAATCCTCCTTTCTTTCGATACGATTTTTCGATGTTTTTGTCGGCGGCTCACGAGCAACGCTTTTCTACTCGTACGTTTACAGATAGAATTTATTTCTAAAGGAAATTCGAAAATTATCTCTTCTCTATTCCAACGAGAAAATAAAATCATTCGTATTTCCTCTATTAACGCGGAGTTTTTAGGCGACGTTTTCGAATTTGTATCCCTTCGTGGTATCGTCCTAAAATACACGTGTCTCCTTACATGCCGTGGAGAAAAACTCTTCCAAGCAGCCTATTTTACACGCGAGGTCTATTCCTTCAAAAAAAAGAGAGAATCGCGACGAGGTCAACGTTAAGAGCCTCGCGAAAATTCGAAGCGCCTCGAAGACATCGTTTATTTACGACCCTATTATTGTATAAAATAGCGATAAAGCGCCGAGCGCGAATGTTATCGATGTTGCGTAAACTGCGCGCTTACTAGGAATTATAGCCGCGTATATCGGCAATTCCGACCTATCGTGAATTAATCGTTGGCAAACGTAATTATACCTGCGCTATTGGTGCCTCGGGATATCGTCTCGCGGCTCCGCGATGTTGCGAAGGGTCAAAGAGAGTCGCCAGCGCGTACTACGAGCACAGCACAGACGAGACCGATGGAAGAAAAAGGCCGCGAAAAAATTCTCACCTACCGCAAAAACGACGAAACGTTGAAAGTAAAGTCCTTCGACGTCTCGCTCTCGATTATATTCCTCGATTAAAAATCACTCGCGACTTCGAAGAGAATCTTCGACTCGCGAGAAGCGACTCTTCTTTCTTACTTCATTAATTCTTTCGATGCACGACGATTCTGGACGATCGATTCGCCAGGAACGGCCTTCGACGACTCCTTCTCCATTAAATTCCTCGATTAAAAATCACTCGCGATCGTCGAAGATCGTTGATCATCGTCGGTGGTAATTCGTACAAAAGGCGACGCTCTTTCGGAGGGATCTTTCTTACTTCGCTCGTAATCGGCTCGACGAGGAAAAAGACGACGTCGTTCCACCGGAACGAGCAGAACGTACGCGCCGAGGCCGTAGGAAAAAAGAGGAAAAATACAAGGAGCGCGCGTCCATACGTACGATGCCGCCGTGTAGAGCGGCAAGCGCGAAGAGGAGCCTCGTGTGCCGTGTGCGCGAGAGAGAGAGAGACGAAGACGTAGAAAAAGAGAGGGAAAGAGAGAAAGAGAGGCCGTTACACCGTCTACCTCGTCGTGTTTCTTCCGTCTGGCCCAGAATGCGAACCGGGCTTTCACTGGAGTTTTCTCGTCTGGGTCGGCAGCCTGTCCCTCTTTTTTCTCTCTCCGTCTCTATCTCGTTCCCTTTCTCATAGACGCGCTCGCACACGCTCGACTCCTTCCCCTTCCCCTTGCCCTCGCCCCGCCTGCGTCCGTCTCGCTCTCTCCTTCGCACTCGGTCGGCAGTCTCTCTACCATCGGTCGATACCTTCGCATTGCACTTTTAAATGTCATCAGCCCGATCACGCGCGCTCGACCTCGTCTGGTTGGAGCTCCGCGAGGAATCGAGAGACTCGTCGGGGAAGATGTCTGCTGCGGCGGAGGTGGAGGAGATGGTGGGAGAGAGAGAGAGAGGGGAGGTAAGGGTAGGAAGAACCGAGAAGAGCCATCGAACCGATTTACGAACCGCATCTGCCTGCCGAACGCGCGAGCACCACTCCCTTTCTCTCGAGCGAAAGAGGTCTTCCTCGCTTTCTTTCTTTCTTTCTCTCTTTCCTTCCTTCTCTTTATCCTTTTTCGAATCTACGACCTTTCTCGTGAGAAGAAAACGGCGTTGGGGATCGTTCGATATGCGCGAGGAGAATCGGGGACGTGCTCCTTCGCCCCGTCCGTATCCTCGTCCTCGTGTGCGTCCTCGCCCTCGACCTCGTCGCAGTCGTCGCCGTCGATCGTCCGTAAAATTCAACGGTTTATCCAATCTCCGTCGCGGTGACGTCCAACCGATTTCCTTCCTTCGTTTCTTTCTTCTTTGGAAAATTTGCAATTTCTTTTCTTTCCCTTAGTACGGGCGTGGGTCTCTTTGGACTCTTTAACACGTTAACCGACCGCAGGTTTATATTATACAACCGCGCGTGTCGATCCTTGCGCACTCATTGCGGGACTAAATATTTTGCTTAGGCGACATCTATTTTTGTTTTGCGAGACTTAGGGAAAAGAATATAATGTTTAAAGAAAAAGTTAATGTAATTTATTAAAACAGGATAAACGACGGTATGACCTGTTTTTGCATTCGGTACGAAAGGCACTAACTTTCGTCTTGAATTGGTGTTAAATTCTTCGCCATTTTCGAATTTAACGTTTAGGAATTTGTTATAACGTTTGCCACGGTATCTCCGAATTTTAAGAACACCACGACTCCTCCTAACACTTCTGTTCGTTCTTTGTGCGCACGTCGGCAGTGGCCCGCTGACGGCCGAATGTGGGCCTAAACGGAACAACAAACAACACTGACTGAGCACTTAAAGTGTTAACGATTCGATGGTAACGAATCGTCGATAAATCGCCGTATCTCATCCGAAGGCGATTACGAGAAGTCGCGTTAAATTCGATCTTCTTTCTGTTTGCGTCTCTCGTTCCTTGTCGGTAGATACGCTCTCTGCCGTATCTGTATATGTAATGCAGTCCTTTATACTATTACCCAATATTAGAGTGTTTAGTCTATATCGGAATGTTTAGTCTATGCCAGCGCTCGCATGTTCTAGCGCTCGTCGCTTATCAAACGACAGTGTTCTCCCATAGTCATCGTCTCCTATGCACGTTTTCTTTTCTGTTCCATTAATCCTCTATGGACCGAATTTTTGTCTTAAATATAAAAAAGTTTACGCAAAACAACAGTTTACAAAATTTACCAGGTTAAACAATTTTATTATAATTAATTCACTTCGTAACTTTGAAGTGACGACGGCTTACGATGTTTGCACTTCTGTGAATAAAAGCTTAAGCGTGAAATTCCCAGATTTGCAACGGTAATCAGAGAATCGTTTCCTGAATTAGTTTGTCGAAATACCTATGGGTTTTTGGTGGATCACACTGCAGTGCGTACGTATTGGTACAGTCAATTGTATCGCTTATAATTTCACTGTCAAATAGTTTTGGAAAATAGGTCGCAGGAGAGTAAAGTCCTTTCCAAGAGCGATGACTATTATTCGTTTGGAATACCGAGTCCCGAACAATTTTTGGTGATCCTAAATTTTCCTCATTCGATGACGATGGTAAATTCATCGTCACTGTCAACGATGTTTATGCGTCGTCGGATAAAAACTATTTCATCGGGCTCAGAATCTAATTCTAATTATTTTTATTATTATTTTTATGTGATTTTGTAATCCTATTTTGGGTAGATGATTTATAAATCCGAATATAGCAGAAAGCACAAACATCTACCATAATAGTTTACCGTAACTCGAAGTCACAAAATTGTATCGTATAAATAGCAACAAAATGATTATCGAAATGCAAACAAATAAGTTGTTATTACGTACACTTTTTTTGTTCAGTAAACACCGATAGAAGCACAAATAATGTCAATTGCGCAAGATGATTCCGTTGGTTTCTATCTGCAGACAACTTGCAAGGCAATTTAGCTTGACATTTCAGGTCGATGGTACTGCCAACCGTCGATATCGTTATCGGTTATCTCGCAGAGATTATATAATTAAAGCGTATACGTCACCTTGTGAAAAAGACTAGAATTACTTGGGTAAAACGTCGATACCATTAGCACGTGATCCGAAAGCTACAGGAGCCCATAATGGATTAAACTCTGGTTTTTCATCGCTACAGTCATCGTTCCTCGTCTTTTTCGCCCGACGCGATCATCCTATTGGCGAATCTATGAAGTGGCGAATTTGAATATGCGTACACATCGATAACCGTGCGATAATTCGGACGTAATAATTGGCGACGAGTGTCACCGCTTATTACGTCGTAAACTGGTTTTGCACGGGTGCGCGAACAATCGCACGAATAGTTTCTCCTCCTCGTATCGTAATTTGCCGTTCGATAGCGTACTTTCGATCGATTTTCAAGCCTGCAAAGGCATCGCGTGGCTCCCGTGTCACGGCATTATACATATTTATATAACGAGATGCCGAGTTTTTATACGACGTTACGCAATTGCATACCGACGACGACTCCGATGGAAGGACGAAGTAAGACGATCGGCCTTTCAACCGCGGGATTCGTTCATCGAAATTGCATTCCGCCATTCGGCAATTTCATCGTGAAAATTGGAAGAAAAGAGCAGAAAGGAAAAAAGACGACTTCGAGCTCCATTTTGATCGGTTGATGCCGATTCAGTTCATCGGCAATGAAAATGTTAGATTTACCTGGGACCGCGCATCGATTAACACTCACGACGCGTGACGTGGGTTATTTCAAACGATGCAATTCGATCGTGAAAATCGGAGGAAAAAGGAAGAAAGGAAAAAAGACCTCGAAAGAAAGATCTTCGGGGCCTCGAGGATCAACCGTTGCCCGTATTCGGGTGACAGGTATGTCTCCCGAACCGCGCTCGTAACTCGACCGAACGTGTCAAGTCGTCCAAAAAAAAAGATGTTCAAAGCACGAAAGATTTGGGATTTTCAAAGTCGAGGAAACTTGGTGGAAACGACGGAAAAGTCTCGTTATCGCGAGACTAGAAGCACGCGAGGATATTGCGTCTCGCGTTTGCAGGTCTAAATATAAATTACGTCGACCGAGCGAATCGGAAAAACTTGTTCGCTTTTTTGCGTTCCTATGCGTTCGTTTAAACGAGCCCGCGTTTAATTCCTACTTTTTCATTTCTCTCCTTTTTCTCTCTTTCGTTCCTTCGCCCGCTTGAAATCGTGAAAAATGGGCGAAGAGCGAGGCTCGATCCGACCGGCCTGCGAATCCACGCGTATCACCGAAATACGACGGCAAGACGAAGCTCTTCCTCTCTTTTTGCCGCTTTCTTCGCGTTACGTACGAAAGTAAGGAAGAAATTCGTGATCCAACGAATCTACGATCGCTCCAAGGCGCCTTCGAGCCTCTTCGAACTCGTTAACACGTTGACTGCCGTGGGGGTCACCGGTGACCGGCGGGGTGGTCAATACTAAAAGTACATAATT
>JAITYT010000341.1:531217-541683 GCA_025433975.1 Liostenogaster flavolineata
GGCTCGTCGTGTAGAGGAAGGGACTCGTTCGGTTGCCAATCGTCGTTCTATCCGTAGATGCTGTCGATGGGCTCAGGAATGGAGGTCCGCAGAGGTGGTCGCGCTGATCTCGGTGGTGGACTGGAGGGCGACCCGGCGAATGGGCGCGCGACGACCGGCGACGTCGTGCAGAAGGCGATGGTCGCCGCGGCGAGGGACCGCGCGATACGAACCGGAAGCGTCAGGCAGGACCTCGCCCTTAACCTGCCACCTCGGCTCGAGCTACCGGACGGCGAGGAGCGTCCGTACGGTGCGCATACCGGCCTGCATCTTCGTGACCCCGAGCAGGTAAGCGACGCGTCCTTATTTCTGTCCACGAGGAGGAGAAAGAGTAACTTATTTCGTCTCTAAGAGAAAGGAGGAGAGCTATCGTTCTTTCGTTTCTTTTATTTTTTTCTTTTTCTTCAAATTATTGCGAAATTATGGTCGTCGATGAGCGTGTGTTTGTTCAAGCGTTTAAATTTTTTACCGCTGTTGCGATCGACGATTTCATTTTCTTAGGCTTTGGTACCAAAATTTCTTCGTGTTATTCGTCGAGGAAGTAGAACACGCGTTTTGGTTTGGATGATTCTTTCGTTTTTTCCGTTCTTCTTGAAATTACATCGCGCGTGTTGGTTGCAAGCGTTACACGACGTTACAATCACGCGATATAATTTTCTTACGCTCTGTTACCGAAATTCATACGTGCTGTTTATCGCGAAAGCAGAATACACACAGCGGTAACATCCGTTTAGAAACGAACGCGCGTACTTTCTCGAAAAAAAAAAAAATGAAAAGAAAAACGGTCGGGAAATTCTGTTTTCTCTAGCTTCAAACGAATAAAAACGTATTTCCATTTTGTTGTATTTCGTATAATAAAAGAGGAAGGAAAAGAGACTGCCTCGTGGAGGAGTTGCTTTCCACGACAGAAGAGAAAACCCATCGACCGGTCGTTTTCGCGATAACACTCGAGTCGCGGTAAACTCGACGCGAAATAATGCATAATTGCCTTCGTTACGCTCGTTACGGTTTCCTTGCGAAAGTAGCGCCGCGGCAGCGCGTACATTCCCTTTGATGGGCCGACGCGCTGCTCGTCGCGGCTTACAACGCCTGTCCTCGTTTCCCTTCGCGTCGAACATCCACGATAGGAGCTAAAGGTTTTGAAGATACGTACGGTCGTGTTCGGGGTAGCCGCGCCGGCTAAAAAGAAACCAGACGAAGAGGGAAAAGGAGGAAATAAGTGGGCGAGGCGACATTAGCGATGCGCAGCGCCGCCGACCGTTCAAAGGAAAACGACGCCATGGACGCGACTTTCGAGCCTCAACGGAGCCAAAGCTCTTTCCTTCGCGCATCGTCGTCGCTCGCGCCTCTTTCCGCGCTAACTAGACGCGCCCGTCCCCCGTATTCAAGCTTTTAAGGGACGTTAAAAATGAAAACATTCGAGTTTACGCGCGTTCATCTACCGTCAATGCGCGGCTCAAAGAGAGGCGGCCTCGACCGCCTCTCGTAAAGCTATCTGTTTTTTTTCTTTTCCTCCTATCCTTACCTCTCCTACACTCTCTTTCTCTCTCTCTCTCCACTTTTTAAAGTAGTTACCCTGTCTTTTCAAAATATAAATTCGTTAGAGTTACCTTTAAACGTTCTACGCAACGAAGAACTCGTTAAAATCGTTCGCCGTAGAATCTATCAGCGCGCTATTCTTCTCAATCGTATCGAACATTTCTCCCTCCGCTTCTTGCTCGAGAGGCACGAACGTCCAAGGGAATCTTCATTTTGTACGAACGTCACGGTTCGTCCGTCACGAGAAAGCTGAACCGTCCGCCAATAGCGTCTCAGCCTTCTCATTACGGACGAGCCGTGGACCTCTCGATTTTCCACGAGGCATTCCTTGGATCTTCGATCCTCGCGCGACCCCTCCCGCCTTCATGGAACGACGAAGCTAACGACAAGCATCGTTTTCAGGAAAGAGAGATCTACCAGAAGTGCGTGCGCGCACCACCGAACCGGACCGTCTTCGACAGCGAGAGCCCGCCACCTTACAGGAGCCAATCGGCGTTGCTGGACCCACCCGAGCGGATAGTGCGGTGCCATAGCGCGGGCAGCTCCCTGCTCAAGGTCTTCCGCAAGTTCCCGAGTCCGAGTAGCTCGACGTCGGCGGTGGTGGCGCCGGCGCCACCAAAGAAGTCCACCCTGTCCAGCTATTCCGAGTCCAGTAGCAACCTGAGTAACCTGTCCAGCTTGACGGTGGTGCCTTGCGATACCGACGAGCGACAGCAGCACCATCAGCATCAGCAGCAGAACCAACAGTACCAATTGTTGCAGCAACATCAACAACAGCAGCAACAGCAGCAGCAGCAGCAGCAACAACAACAGCAACAACAACAGCACCACCGTCACCAACGCGTCTGATCCGAGGCGTGGCCGAGGAAGCGTGTGCTCGAGGCCACAACGATGATGCCCATCAGGGACTACCACGAGAACGGCGATGGCCGACGACGGCACAAGTCGATGATGTACGACGCTGTCGATAAAGGTCAAGACGATAACGATAACAACGGCGACACCAATATCATCGTCACTAGGATGGAGGTCTACGTCGTTGGCGCTACCACCGTTATTTCAGCCGCCATTGCTACTGTCATCGTTGTCGTCGTCGTCGTCGTCGTCGTCGTCGTCGTTGTGGTCGTTGTCGTTGTAGTCGTCGTCTTCGTGCCCACCGAGGTCGCCAAGACGCGGAGAATCTTTCAAGACTGACTCGCGGATGAAAGTTCGTTCGAACTTGGCCAGATCGTATCTCGTCGTGTACGACGGACGGTCATGTACGAGGAAACGTGGAACGAGGACCAAGACTGGAGATGGGAATGACGAAGACGAGGATCGAGGAAATTGGAGGAACGCGAGGCGGACGTACGGGGGAATTTTGTTCGTTCCGGTGCTCGCGGAAACGAGAATGCCTATGAAGGGAGAGAGAGGAGGACTGTGGAAGCACGAGTGAATTTGAGAGAGAGAGAGAGAGAGTCGATGGCGGTATGAAGAGCGGAGTTCACCTCGTCGTCGTGCATCGGGTCCTGGTTTTTCTCGACGGTGCTGAAGGTCGGCCCGCTCGTCGATGTCGTCGTCGTTATCGTTCGAGAGCAATCCTGTAAACAGGGCCGACTTCTAGCCTAGATCTCAGACTATTCCAAAGCAATTAGACGAGACAATTAGATCATATAGTTAGGGAGAAAGAGTGGGAGCGCGAGACAGTGTTACTCGCGTTGCGTGCGTGCGTGTGTGTGTGTGTGCGTGCTTGGGTCCGCCAGCGCCTTTGAAAAAGAGTCTAAAGACGGACGGAGAGAGGGAGAGTCGTTCGATGATGGTAGGTGCTACGATCGTACGATACAAAGGAATAGTGCTCGCGTAAAGACGTCTTTCCAAGAGTCCTTTCGATCGTCGATAATAGAGTTCGAATGGAAGACTGCACGAATACGCGTGGCATTTCCTTTCGTCGAGAATAAGCGACAATGGCTGCTCGAGTGCGACGCCAAGACGACGGCCTACGTCCGAACAGGATAGTTTTTCGATCGCGAGCTAAGCAGGAACGAGGGGCACTTTTTATTTCGAATGAAGAAGCGAGAGGATCGAAAGGAGTCTGGAAACGAACGAAAAAGAAATGAGGAAAAAACGGAAATGAAGAAAAGAAGGCAAAAGAGCTGAAAAGTTGAGTACATCGATAGCTTGAGACCGAACGAATTAACGATTGATTCTCGAGTGCCGTTCGTTCTTTGCGAAAAGCAAAAAAAAGAGAGAGAAAAGGAAAGCTAGGAAATTATTTATTGGCATTGTTCGTGAGCGACGTGGGCCGACACTCGTCGAACGATTTGGGAAGTCGAGCTGTCCGTCTGTCCCGTCCGCCTTTCCATCTTCGTGTGCGTGCTTGAGAGCGTTCGATGACGATACTGCGCAGCGACTCGGCAGAAAAATGAAATCGAAAATCGTGCAAATTACGGAAATTGTACGCGGAGATGCGCGAGTGCGAGTGCGAGAGAGCCGAGAATACGTGTGTGTATGTGTGCGGGAGAGAGAAAGAGAGATCGAGAGAGAGAGAGAGAAAGCTAGGAAGAAGACGGAGACGAAAGAAAAAAACGATTAGCGAGCGACGAGGAAAGAGAAGTAGTGCCAAGAGCGAAGCAGATATTGTAAATATTAGGCTAGGTAGTTCAATATCGATATAATAATTAATGACTACAAATTATATGCTACGTATCGATAAAAACATCCAACATTACACGTTACAAAAACAACAACAGCAACAACAACCAACCAACCAATCAATCAATCAACAACAACAACGCGCATACCGTAAGACGGTGGAACCTGTACGAGAGAGGAGTTGGAGCTCTTCTCTCGCGGACCGTACGAAGGAAGAAGGACGGAGACAGAGAGAGACGAAAGTTCCATCGATTATGAAACGTTGAACGATGCGTGCAAGAGGGATCCGTTTGCTCGAGATCATCGCGAATATACTCGCTTCGTTTCTTCGCCTTGGAGCAACGCGATCGAGAAACGCATCCCTGGCACCTACTCGTCGATCGAACGAGATCGATAGCTCTCTCCTCTTCTTTCCAGCGCGCTTTTCTCCCTCTTTAACGTCTTTCCGCTTCTTTTCCTTCTTCTCTTCTTCCCTTGGCCTTTTTCTCCCTTTACCGTGGCGCCGTAATCCCGGATTTCGATCATCACGTTTTAGTGATCGTTCGCAGACGGAGGGAAGAGGAGGAGAAGGAGAGGGAAGGGTAGAAGGAAGATCACCTGACGACTCGTTCGATCTAAGAGAGCGCCCGTTTCTTCGTTTCGTACGGCCTCGAGCCCAACAACAGCGACAGAAACAATGTCTGAATATAATGCTACTTTTATTATTCAAATAGATAAGGCCTCGGTTCTTTTTTCTTTTTCTTTTTTTCTTTTCTTTTCTTTTCTTTTCTGTTCTTTTCTTTTCTTTTTTGACGAAATAGGACGAGCACCTGCCCCGGATGGAGCGCGTCGAAGTCCACGTCGGCGCAGGCGGCATCGTGGTTGTCGTTTCGTTCGATATCGTCCATTAGCGTCCGTCGATCGTCCATCGTTCTCGTCGTCGTCGTTGTCGGTGTCGTTGACAGTCGATGCCACTGCTAGCTACATTTGATCGATTCGTTAGGTAGTAAAATTGTACGCGATCGATTTTGAAAGAAAATTCATCGTCGTTTCGACGTCGAATCGATTTAGATAAATTTGTTAAATTCGTCGCGATCAGCGAAGTTAGAAGAGAAAAAGTAGAGAATGTCGTACAACGACGCGATTCGTTGCTTAGAAAAATTCACGGTGGTTCCTCTCGTTGCGCCAAGCATCATCGAGAGGTCGACAAGAACGATTCGATAATCGTCGTCTTTATTGCGTCGTTGACACAGCGACAACGAATGGTCGGATCGACGTATTTTCCTTTTTAGGTAGAGACAAATGTTGGTAGAGAAGAATGGCTTTCTTCTTGGCTGTTCGTTTATCGCGCGCGACGTCGATTTCGAAGTTCCTGAAGCTCGGGGCAGAGCGAATCACCGAAGTATCTCACGAGAAGTCACCAATTATTGTATTTTAAAAGAAGACGAAGAAAAAGAAACGAGAGAAAGAAATCCGACGAAGGAGAAAAGAAGTTAATAAGGTATTCCTGACACGTTTCCCTCACTGGTTACGGATCGTGCGTCGCGTTACGAGCGTCCGGACGAAAGGTCCAACGAGAGTCGGAAACTAAGGGAAAACGGAAGAGATGCGTCACGTATTCGAACCCTTTCGGCGCGCTTCCAACCGTCTCTTCTTCCACGATCGCGACAAGTCACGTTTTTACGTACACTTCGTATTTTTTTCTCAATTACCTCGTAGAAATTCGCACGTTAATAACGTAAAAAAGAATTAGCGAGATCGACGTGGCGACATTTTCTTAAGCCGTCGAGAAAGCCCTCGGTGGCTCGAAAATTATTTCTCTTCTCTTGAAGGACGATGTACTGGTTAATGTGTCGCATCATCGGTGTTCTTTCACATTCTCTAAGAGTTCTCGAACAAATTCGCTTGAACGTGGAAAACCTTTGTGTCGGCGGTTCGAAGTTGAAGCGTCGAGAAGAGCGCGTAGCGTGCGACTCTTTCGCACGCCTCTGAGCGGCCCACGATTCCGATACGATTCGGCATTGAGAAAAGGAGGAAATAAAAGCGCGTGAACGATCGGGAAACGAACGTATAGGGAGAGAGCGAGAGAGTATTGTCTTCAAAAATCACGGCACGTCTTCGAGGTAACTATGTCCGAGCAGAATGTTCTCTACGCACGACACGCGACGCTACCGTGTCTCAATCGTTCACGCCGGAAGCGTCGTGCAGCGACAACCAGAGAGAAAGGGAGAGAAAATGAGATATGGAAGAGAGAGAAAGAGAGAATATGCGTGCGTGCGTGTGTGTGTGTGTGTGTAAAGTGTATAGCTCTGTGCGTGAGTGCATGGTTGCGTGAAAGAGAAAAAGGAGAGTAATTCTTTCCATCGTTGAGACGTACGTGTTCATACGCATGCAATATTAGGCGATGAAGATTAATCGTTTTCTAATTTAACGAAGGGTCAACCAACGACGCGACATATCGCTCTTCGAGCGGCAGTGAGAAAGGTCGTGCGATCGAGCGAATCGTTTTTAAATTAAGGCGAGACGAGGATAAATAAGAGAAGTGAAATTATAATAAAAATGAATATTCAATGCAATGGGTTCTGTGCAAGTCTCAAGTTGAATCATTAAATGTTATTATCGACTTAGGAACAATTTAAACGCTGCCTAAAGACAGCGGATAATCGTAGTAGATTCATAATAAGACTGGGTCCTAGGTGACACTCAGAGAGATTATTCGACCTAAGGAGCTCGACTAAATATTATTATTATTATTATTATTATTATTATTACTATTATTATTATTATTATTTTAATTATTTCTTTTACTATTATTTTAATTATTTCTTTTATCATTACTATTATGATACCGTTATTATAATTAATATCATTACGGTCGTCGTCGTCGTCGTTGTCGTCGTTGTCATCGTCTCCGTCGCTGTCGTCGTTGTCATTGTTGTTGTCGTTATCGTCGTCTCTGTCGCTGCCATTACGATCGCGCAAGTCATCGAATTGGAAGGAAAAATGGAAATTCGTCGTCCAAGCTCGACGAAAATTTTCGACGGGAGATTGACTTGTTACGGAAAAACGATCGCTTTCGAAGATTGCTTTTACCGTGAATGACAGTAATGATAACGACGACAACGCAACGATGGCAAACGATTATGACGTTGTCGTTCGTACCTCCGTCGTTATCGACGATCATTGGCGAGTAAGACGACGCGTTCCCATTGACGGGGGGAAGCCGATCGTCGCGGTAATATTTCCGCACATTTGTATTTTCATTTTTTATTTCACCTTGCGTAGTAAACGCATACGCGTAAGAAGTACGTATACGCGTATATTTGAATCTTTGACATATATTATATATAAATATATTTGAATATACGTATATAGATATATGATGACGTAGAAAGCGAGCGTTTCATGTCGATAATCGTTGTATCGTGACGTTCGAGGAGCTCCGAGACGTTCAATCTGGAATCGCGAATACACGAAGGTTCGTCCTCGTTTCTGATCCAGATGATCGACCTCCGATCCAATCTAGTCATGCTGAGCCGTGCGTCCGGTCGGTAAAATAATGATCGGATCGATCGCTCGATTTAATCGAGCCCCTGTTATTCATCGATTATTATTAACGATCGACCTTCATTCCGAAGACCACCTTCGCTCGAGAGTGGAAGAAGAAGAAAGACGGTGAACGAATGTGGCTGCGTGAGAGAAAGAATGAGTGAGAAAGATTGGAAGAAGGAGAAAGAGCCAGAGCGAAAGAGAAAGAGAAAGAGAAAGAGAGAGAAAGAAGTCTTTTAAAGGCGCAATGTGATTTCACGAAGTGTTCCAAAATTATTCGCGTTTTCGGTGGTCGTGTTTTCCTCCCTCCTTGCGCGGTCTCTCGAAGGATTGTTCGAAGGATCGAGGAACGCGCTTGCGCGAAAGATAAAAAAAAAAACTAAAAACGTGTTGTAGAGAGAAAGAGAAAAGAGGAATCCACGTTCCCTCGCGTGTTTTCTCTCCTTTCTTTTCTATGCTAATTAATTAGTATATCGTACTGTTGATAAGATTGGTGTGTCTAGTCCATCGCGGGTAAGGAAAGAGGAAAGCGGGGAGGGGAAAAAACGGAAAAGGAGCGCGTATCTTCGAGCGAGTCGCTGAAAGTGGCAAAAAGCGTTACAGGTGTTGATCGCGCCTCCTTGTCTTTTTCTCCTTTCGATCCTCCGACTTCGAGGGAGTCTTCGATGCCTTCGATCCTGTTCCTCGTAAAGCAGCCGTTTTTGTCTTATTAGGGAAGTAATTCGGTGGTGAAAGGGGAGGCGATTAAAGAGAAAGAGGAGAAGAAAACGAGATAGGGAAAAGCCGAAGGGCAACGAGACGAGATGGTACAGGAAAGCTATCGATGCACAGACCCACCGCATACCGACTAGTTAAAATTTAGCGAATCGATGTTTCGTGAATGTTCTCGCCGTCACTCTTTGGAAATGCACTGCGTATATCTTCCGAGGTAGTTCCTTCTTGTGTGATTTGCGGATTGAGCGCGCGTGCGAGAGAGAGAAAATGAGAGAGAGAAAGAGAGAGAGAGAGAGAGAGAGAGAGAGAGAGAGAGAGAGAGAGAGAGAATATAAGGAGTGAACGTGCGATACAGAGAACAAAACACAATAACCTAAAGAAAGATTTTAAAAAGAGCTACGAAGAAACAATAAGGAGAGTAATAGACCGTGTCGTGTCGTTGAAAGGGCGAAGTGATCATTTTTTTTTATTGTCGTGTGATGTACGAGCAGAGAAAGGATGTCGGAAAAACCTTTTCAAAGTAATCGATCGATGTGTAGAAACAGTGTCATTTAAAGTTAGTAGGTTGCTTCTACGAGAAAAAAAATCATCCGGATGCAAACGAAGTTCACGTTTATTCGATGAGTCGCACTTTATCCTGTAAAAGCGCTCGAAAAGGTCGCGAATCGTCATGCGGTCTCGTGGATTAAAGGTATATCTCATGGTACTATACTATACTATACTTTACTTTACTTTACTTTACTTTCATCCTTCTCGTGTAGAAAAAGAAAAAACAAAAAGCCCAAAAATACTCCCGTGCTTCCCTTCGCTCCTTCTCTTTTCGACTTTTTTCATTTTGCTTCGCTTCCCTCTCCCTCCTCCTCCTCCTCCTCCTCCTAATCTACTCCTACTCCTTCCGTTGCTTTCTTCGTCGTTCGAAGCGAAATGCAGATTTTTATCGAATTACAAAACGATTTGCACGGGAGACGAACGTTCGATCTTTTTGAGCGCATCGCGATCGCGACGACAACTAAACGGTTTTTTATACAGTAGAATTGTACCGATACCACATAGAAAAAAAATGTTCGTTGTTCACTGCTCTGGCTTGCTAGAAAAGGCAAATAATAATTCGGGTCTCTCGGAGGCTGTTCGGACCAGGAGAGGCGAGATAGAAGACAAAAGGAAAAGTATAGCGAAGAAACGAAAAATTGATGTCGACCAATAATACAAATAATTTCGAGCGTGTTCCGCTCGAGAGAGAACTTGCTCCGGACAGTCCCCTTCGTGCCCCTCGATATAAATCGGCAACATTTCGACATTGCAAGATTATTGGTGTACTTATCACGCAGTTTTCTACAAAATAAAGAAAACAATTTTGAAAAAAAAGAAGCATAAGAAAGCGACATCTTGTTCTTCTTACACGACTGATATTTGATATCCATAAAATTGATTCCCATGATCTTTACCCGCATCCACCATGGTTCTTCCGAGCTGTCAAACGAACGCTTTCCGATCGTTTTCCGTTTTTATCGAGAGAGTAACGAAAATAAGGTTCGACCGTTTCTCCCTAGATCTGTTTTAACGAGCGAATCTGGGGATATTTCGGTACGAGTTTCCTTACGTGTAGCGCTGCGATCGATAAGTGTTCAGACCTCAGTGGGTCATTGACACGAGCGATACACTGCTGCGTGTCGCGACAATTTTGACCGAACATCTATACATACATAGTCGTGCGACGATACCGCAGTCGATATCATTGATCGTTGGTGACCGTCTTGCAAAATCTACGACACCGACCGATTCAAATTAAATTTCATTAACGTTCTAATCGACTAACCGTAGCTGTCTGCTGAAATATCGGGTTGGGGAAAAAGTTGCGGATTTTAGCAGTAAATTTCACACAACTGTTTTCTATTTATAACTGTTCGCTATTTTTCCATTTATTCCATCGGTGTAGAACTTCTAGGTTTTTTTTGGCGATAAACCGAGACAGATGATTTTCGCAGTCTTCTTTTGACGTCAATTTTAAACCATTA
>JAITYT010000341.1:585564-596443 GCA_025433975.1 Liostenogaster flavolineata
CCGATATTGTTGGAATATTTAAACTAGTTCATGATTTGGAATTCAGGCACAAGGGCGATTCGCATCCTCTCGTTACACGCGACAGAATTCACACAGATGGGGTAAAAAGTTCGAGATCGACAGAAACTCGCCATGCTCGTTTTCTGGTAACGCGATTGAGCGGACGGATGCGCGATCGGTCGTTCGGCATTACGCGTGGAAACTTGCCCAAAGATTAACGGAAGGAAGGAACGCGTGATCTTTACCGATCACCTAGACGATTAACACGATGCGCTTGCGAAAGTTGCGACCTGTTACGCGAATCTAGGATTTGCGGATATTAAAATTAACCCACGTTCGTGGCCACTGAGTATCTTCATCGCGCGTGAACCATAACCGACGAACGGAAATTAATTCCTCGAGAAAGCGCCACTCGATTTTGAAAGTCGGCGCTTTGGTCATGAACATCAGTCTTTTTTCATCGAGATGAATTGAATCTCACAAAACAGGGTGATACGAAACATAATCGCGTCGAATACGAATTAACGTGGAACGCAACTCGTGGCATGTCAATACATTGCGTACGGCACTCTGCCTGGAATTTCGCCATACATTTATCTCGCTAATCATTTGTTATAAAAATATTCAAGGCTTCGTTGCCTTGGTAACGTAAGAAGAAAATTAATTTATTTTTAATATCTTGAATCGTCGCTACGCGCGCATAGAAACAATAAAAAAAATATTTCAAAATCCAGACGCAAAGTTTGGCTTGCTATATACGAGATATCCTGTGTCCGCTGTCCATCGCGCATTTTTCGCGAGTAACACGGACTGATATTCGCTATTTTTTTGCTGTATTTTATTATATTATTTTTTATTATATACCGTACTTTATAAAGGTAGAAAAAGTTCGAGAGTAGTTGCCAACGACTCCAGGTCAAGATGACTGATGACTGATGATAACGGAAATAAAGCGAAAGTTTCGATGCGTTGTGGATTGGGTAGCTTAGTGGACTAAAGCATCGCAGGCGACATTTTTCGTCGACTCTCCGATATCACCGAGAGAACTATGAATTAATACCAAGAAAAGAAATTTTCAGGACGATAATACCAATTCGATAATCGAACTTCGTAGGAAAATATAAGACACAATAGTAAAATTGCGATGTTCTTTCATCGCAATTTGCATGATACTTTGCGCACGAATCGAATACACAAACGTAGAATGCATGAATGAAAGAATAACCACGATGTATACTATATTCTGCGAGTTCTCTCAACCGGGCACGCGCGTGTTATTTTCGGCGATTACGCGCACCAAAATGAACGACATATTATGCGAAAAAGGGACGCATAAATTCGCACGATCGTACGTAAAATCGTATGATTCAAGACGCGAAGTACATGGAAGAGGCCGCCGAATAGGTATTTGGCCGCGCCGAATGATATGTGCTTGCGTAATACGAGAAATTACGCACAACCGTGCAACGATCGAATCCGACTATAAATTGCACGTGTCGAGTGTCGCTCGAAAGTTGTTATTATTCGTTAGAACGTCATTCTTTTCGACGGGATTTTAAATAATATTATCAAAGGCTTACGGTCGATACAAAGGAACGTTTTTGCGAGTAAAAATGGTCGAATCGCCTGACATCGTAATCTCACACTCCTCCTGCTTTAATTCGAGGGAATAACGAGTCGTTAAAAATGTAATATTACCGTCGAGTTCCTCGAAGCGAAGCGGTAGCGACGAGTGAACGAAGATGGACTCACGGTACTTAAGAAAAGCGTCGAGTAGCTCTAGAAACGTCTTTCATTTCGAAGAGACGTGCCAAAATTGTAAAGTACAGATTTATCGAGCGAACCATGCGTTGCCTTCCAAAACCAAAACGTTTTTCGCGTGTCGTCGAGCCACTCCTCGTTCTCCGACTCGCAAAACTCGAGAAGCGCCTCGAGAGTGCCGAGGCTTTTCTTCGCACCGTTTCCTTCGAACTTCGAAAGCGTTTCCAATGGAAGGACTCGAAACGAATCGATAAAACATCGCGATTTTATCGCACTAGTCAAGCGATAGCAAAAACCGCCATTCTGGTTTTCGATCGAATCATCCTTTCGCGTTAAAGACTCGATGAGCAAACGATATTACCGTTATGAACGATATTAAATTTATCAAACGATATTAACATTATTAAATGGCTGACATATTCGCCCAACCGAAATCCCATGGAAAATATCTGGGGCATAATCGCGAGGAACGTTTACGCAGAAAATCGACGATATAGAAACGTTTCAGAATTAATAAACAGCACAATCGAAATAAATAACAAAATCAGCAGATATATTTTTCGAAAACTTATTAATAACGTACAAAATAAAGTTTTCGAACTAATTACAAAAAGGAGTGGTCCTAAAAGTTATTAAAATTGTTTGAAATTGATTTTATTGATGTAATACTATAGTTACGTAACAGTGAAAATTTATACTTTTTAATTGTATCCTTTTGTGCAAGAGGAAAATTTAAATAAAAATTATCTTAAAGTTTATTATTCTTCGTACCCTTTCAATTTTTGCAATTCATTTTTTCGTACTTTCAATCTGAATTCTGAAACAGATTTAGGCGGTGCTATAGTTACTATGTAATCCTAGAGTTCGAGATATCGTAGAATAAAAAATAAAAGCAAGAATCGTAGGAAGACTGACATTTTTCATAACATTGTCGGGAGAAATTCGAATTCCTAAACAATAACATCGTAGCACGAAAGGTCCGATCTAACTGTGGTAAATACCAGACGCTCCGTAGGCTCGTAGGCAAAATTTGTTAGCGAATAACTTCGCGACTGGTCGAATTCTCGACGCGGAGGAGTTTTTAATCGTCGAAAAGGTAGAAAACAAAAAGCCGCTTTGTTCGAGACGCCACGAGGATCGCCGGTTTTATCATGTATGCGGGTAACTCGTAACATCAAACACGCGCCTAGGAACACGAGAGACGTCCGTTCATGTTTAAGAAATTACGCGACATCGACTATCTTTCGTCACTGGCACGCTTTGAGGATCGCGCGGCAAAGCGACTGTCACGCGAGACGACGACTTCCGCTTCTTCCGCGCGAAAACGAATCGTCCGAAGTTACTACGTTGTCGTATCGAGGAAATTCTCAAGGTAGCTTTCTCCGCTTGGAGTGTCTCACCTCCTTGGAATTTTAATCGATCCTATGGACGACATCGAAGATCTCTTCTTTGATACGGATAAACCTCCTACGATCGTAAATACATTCCTTGAAAGTGTCGCGTGACAGGAAGTCTTAATTTAACGCAGAAATTGAGCTTCTGTTATAAAAAAGTGAAAATGTGCCTTTCGTGTCATGAATTTAGATTTTTTCATTTCTTGTGAATCGACAACGCGTTAAAAGTCAGGACTGCGCGGTTAGTAATAAAAAATGAAATAAAAATCAAGAACAAATAACGATACGAACAGTGTCTAATTTATTACTCGTCTTCACCGATTACGTTTTGATTTCGTCAAGAACGTAATAGCCTTATTTCAAAATCCTCGTGTTTCAGATTCATCGTCCAGTTCGACGGCACGTCCAACAACAGTTACCGATAAAACTTAGTTGGTCGGTCGTGCAGTCAGGAATAAAAATGACTCGAAAGGAACGCACGGGATAGCGTCGAACTCTTCGATTTCCAAAGATCGGATAAATCACCGACCTCTCGTCGTAAAAGCGTGTAACCGAGAAAGAAGGAACAACGCTAATAACGAGCAAAGTCGGAAACCTAACAGATACCTGAACTCAACGAGGCGACATCGCGACGTCCATCGAACGGAAAGCTCGTCTCGCTTCCGTGAAAATTGTTGGCGATTCGGTGCATCCGACAAGAACGATTTACGACCCTGAGAAATATTCCCCTTGCATCTACGTCTAGGTAACGATCGCGGCGTCGACGCCTACTATGATTAGCACTTAACGCATGCGACCGATACGTGGGTGCTCCTGGGGAAGATTTCGCGAGGCAATGATGAGATCGGGAGCCTTCTGTATCCCCCGCGCGGTCTCCTTGCCTCCTTTGAGTTACTCCTACTGGATCCAATCCAAAACTGGCCTCTGGCCGTTCACGCGAGAACGATACGATTCGTGCTTGCTCGCGACTCCAAAGAGGTAACGAAATCTCGCGATTTCGATGGTCGAGGGAAAAAATCAAAGAGAGAGAGCGAGAGAGAGAGAGAGAATTATTTAAGTCTATTTAAAGCACCGGGGAGGGAGAGGATCGTGAAAAGAAAAGCGAGCTCCTCGGATTAACTCGTCATGATTCATAGAAGCGATTCCGAGATCGGACGATTGCCGAGGAAGTAGTCGAGACGCGTCGCGTATTTCGGCCACTATGGAGTTGCTCGTGTAATTGGTCTACGTATATAGGGCAATTTGTAAGCTGCTACATCGCGCGTGTATACGTATAACGGTAGGCACGTTTACGCTCCGTTTTACGCTTAAAGTCGTAACGCTTGACATCGCTGATCCTCAGTGGAGGCCACGCGAGTCGTTATCGAACTAATTACGCTCGGTGTCGCGTGCTCCGTCCGCCCACGAAGGCGACCGCGGAAAGGACGCGTCGTTGATGAATTTTCCGGACGATATCGCGTACCTACGCGGCCACACTGATCGTCTTCGTAAATAATTACCGCTTTCCCGACGTCGGAATTAAAAATAAAAATAAATGTTCCCTCGTGTCCATGCGCCATATCCGCCAAATCTAAAGTCGAACCTGCGGTAGCTCGAACTCCATTCGTTGCTCCTCCATTTTTTTTCCTATTTTATAGAAAAAATGAAGGAACGAAGCATCGAGTTTACGAAAGAGATGACTTTTTATGGATCGCTCTTCTAGCTTTGTCGCGTGTACGTGTCGCGTGTCTCGTGTCTGCCCTCGCGTATTGAAACGAAAAAGAAGTTCCTTTGGCGGAAGATATAATGGCGACTAGTTACTTAAGACTGCTTGATCTTACTACATAAATTAGAATTTTTGGATTTTAACTTCACGTATAATAAACTCTGAAGCATATCGTACCATGATATTACAACGATTTCATATTCAACACTACAAACTAAATATATTTTTAACATTTTCTTAGATTATATCTATATAATAGCGGGAAACTACTTAAGACCACATTAGATTAATAATATAAATACAGTTAAAATTGATAGAACTTTAAACATAATTAATAACGCGTTGGTCCTCCTTTTTGTCGAATAACTTCCTCACAGCGCCTTGGCACCGCTCGACTGGAATACTATTTCATCCTTCCTCCATAACGGTGTACAATTTATTTAAATTGTTTGGTTTTTTTTAATATATTTACATATTAAGATAAGATCTTAGCATTAGGATCTAGACATTCAGAGAGTCATGATAACTTTATATTCTGCTCATTTAAAAATTGCTCGACTCTGCAAGCCGTATGTTTAGAGTCATTGTCAGCTTGCAGAATCCAATTCCCTGGTATTTGTGTGAACAAGTGAACTATTTGCAAGTGATCGCAAATGAAGGCAATATTTCATTTAATATGCTCACGTACACGTATCGATCCCCAATTCCATTAATTCTATGATTCGGACCAACACCTTGTAACATCGCGTTGCTCGTAAAAACCGTTTATTTCTGAACGCAACGAAAATCGCGTTTACAGTTCGCCAAAAAATATCGTAATACAGTTGATTGGTCAGAAATTGTTTTTACCTAACCTAACTTATCTAAATAAATTAGTCTAAATTTAATAGAATGACAAAATCAGACGGCAAAACGTAGGTTTGACGACATGTTAAGAAAGAATTTTTCTAAAAATGTATAAAATCACCCGTGAAAGGAGAAAGAGGATCGGTAAACATCCGGGGAGCAATGACATTATGAGGTGTTGGTTCGATTCATAAAATTAATGGAATCATGGATCAATACATGTACATGAATATATTAAATGAAGTATTGCTTTAACGACTCTAAACGTACGACTCGCGGAGTTAAGCAATTTTTAAATCAGCAGAATATAAGAATATTATCATAGCCCTTTCCATAACAACATAATTTAAGAAAATATTAAAAATATATGTAGTTTATAGTGTCAAATGTGAAATTATCGTAATATTATGGTAAAATATGCTTTTGCGTTTGTTATAGATGATTTTAAAATCCAACAAATTTTAGATCATGAAATATGTATAACGTTTATTTGTCAAACTTTTAAGCGGTCTTAAGTATAATAACTGGCCGCCACTGTATATCCAGAATAGATCCAGATATAACTTTTGTTGGCTGGATAAACACGCGACTCGGGGCCGGTAACTCGAACGATACAATATATTCGCATTTATTCTCGATCGCGTCGTCGAGCTGGTGGCTAGCTCCGACTGTGGATCGTCTTGATTTTACTGGAACGATTCGCGTGACCCAGGCATTGCCGACGTCGTAGCCGGTACTGATGTGCCAGGAGTGCTGCTTTTCGGCACGTGGAATTCGTAAATATTTTCTCCGTAAGCTAAAATAAAGCTCCATGCCGAGTGCGTCGGCCATCGCGTGCTTCTCGTCGAATGAATCATCCAATTTTCTCGCAAGAAAATTCGCCTTCGATGGACCCGACTCCGTCGAACGAACGACGACTCTTTGAATTCTTTCTCGACTTTTGTTAGAACCGCGAAGACGAATTCAGTCATGATCCCCAACTTCTTTCTTAAATCTTAGATTTTACAACTTCGAGACGTCTCGTCAAATTCGATATTTTCGAATTTTTGTCGATTCTTAATTACTGCGCAGTTATTTTAACACAGTAACTCGTTTTCGAAAGAGTAACCCAAAAAACGATACTCTTGCTCGACGCTTTTTCAATCTGTACTCTAACGTGACATCGAACTCCTAAAAGTAGGGAAGAAATCGCCCCCTTGCCATTACCAGAATACGACGATGTCGTCACCGTCTTTAATAAACCGAAGAAGAAGTCGTTTGATCGATATCGAACGCTCACTGGTATAATGTCCTATTTTAACGTTGAACGATAGAATGAACGCTCGTTCTGTCTTTGTTTCAATAAGAATTACAACGAGGATATCATCGAAGAATTGAAGAAGAAAATATGCATCGACGAATAAAGCGGCAGAGAGAAATTATTTATCGAGTCCCGAATAAGAACGGAGAAACCTGGTGCGTGTCGATTATACGATTTTGATCGTTCAACGGTCGCGAAAGTCTCACTAAAAATACGATCGAGTGGATCGTGTTGCGTCCAGCACCCGACGATCTTCACGGAAATGGAACGAAGGGACATCGTCGTGATACGTGACAGCGTTATGCGCACGAAATCACCGGCTCTTCCTACCGAACATCGTCCAGAGACGTAAGAGCCGTCCACGGAGTATCGCGAGACGCCACACGAGAAATATCATGCAATAAACGTCGATTGTAAAACTAGGTTATACGCCGGGCGCATCCATCGTCCTGGCTATTACCTGCCGGGCAAGAATGATAATGGGGTTTGCCGACTGCTCGCGTGGAACCAAAGGGTCTGAAAGAACGAGAGCAGATGGATAACTAGATAGAATACGATAATACTATACGCTATTATTGCCGGTGTTATTACAACCGTTACCACCATTACCTCCGTAACTGGCGAATACATCAAAAATCCGATAAACATGTAGAATATATCGCTTTGATGATTTAACTCGCATTAGCTACAATTTCGTTCTCGTGTTTGCCGATACGTGCCAAATGTAGGATATGTAAAGCTAAGGTTCTTACTTTTTATGCAATAAGTGCGCCTTAACTGTGTGAAACATTTCGTTCTTTTCACGAGAACCTTTCGTCGTTATTAGACTAGACGCTTCCACGTACAATTCCATCGTATATAATACATCAATTTTCTACAAATTACCTCCGTTGGGACTGAACGTCTTTCGTTCGATCGATTTTCTCGTACATCTTGGCCAAACCAGTATCGTAAAACTTTAACACGCACATATATATTTCTTGGCTTTTGTGCACAAGAGACTACCACGATATCGCAATCATTTTTCTAGATTTCAGCCAAATAACTGTAAACTATGGCCATCTAGCAATTAAACACGGTACTATAATACTTGCCTGGTGACGCCATCTAACGCTAAGATAGTAAAACGAAATTTTTTACCGTGAAGTTCAGTGGTCATTTAAGAACCCATCGACTGGTATGTAGATTGTATTACGTGTGAATTTAACCAGTATTACTTATTATTCTTAAAATTATTTATATTTAAATTCTTGCCATTCCTATGAAGTTAATGTTGCAAATCGTAATTTCAAATATGATTTGATCGATTGAATTATTCGAATTAAAAATGTAAATAACCATTTAATCATTCGTACACCTGAAATGAAAGTACGTATTCGCTGTGTGCGTGGAGAAAAGCTAAATCTTATTAGAGAGGTCGCATAAATCGTTAAGTATCGATGTTATTACAGCAACATAGAGTGCGAATAATCAATTTAAGAAATCCATTGATTCATAAAATATTCAATATTGTACGATAATAATGTATCTCTTCGTATATTTCCTCATTGATGGTTTATTATATTTATTTAAAGCAAGCACATACATTAATAACAGACATAAATAGGTACTCTAGTTGCATAACTTATTTTAATCTTATTATAATCACTTGATAAACTATACATTTTGTCAGAATCCTTCAGTCAAGATTATACAACGTGAACACATTGACAAGTATATTATTCTATAAAAAATTCTTTCGTGAAGCTCTATATGTCGCGTTCGATTAATTGTTTTGCATACGTTCCCTTTATTAAGCAATCGACGATCTACGCAAAGATAATAATAACAAAAATCTGTAAGGCCCCGCAATACTTGCTATATATAATCTTATGACCAATATTAATGCGATAAATTATAAGGAGCAATCTCTTATCGAATTATAAAATTAAAGAAATTTTGAAAAGAAACTTTAAAAATAATTAGAACTATCATGATGAAGACAAATATATATTCTTGTGCGTTAAATATTAAATAAATTACTCAAAGTAATAACGTAATATTATATATGATTATTCTGATAAAATCATCGTATCTCAAAGGACACTTAATGTCATCAATTCAATGTGATTTCCAAGACAACCGTGATAATTTATATAGGAATTATCAATCTTACACTTTGCAACCAAATTCATCTCACTATGTCTACGCGTTTATGATTGAACAAACAAGAAATGTACAAAACTTTTCTCGCGTTAACGATTTATCACTATTATAAATATATGAAAAATAACTTATCTCGTTAAGAATCAATGAAGTTATGTAAAATAATTGTAGCTACGATTATAGCTGCACAAATATATTGTGTACCTTTTTAATTCTGTAAACTCTACATTACAAATGTACTCTTTTGATATAAAATTTAGTAGAAAATCGTTACTTTACTCTACAGAACAGAATAAGGAAATTATTTTCCAAAATTCTGACGACAATGATAATAATTTGCAATAATGCAATAGCATATCAGGTGTTGGTCGGTTTATAGATGATTCAATTGATCAACGATTATATGATGATTATGCTTTATGTGATGAATAACTATAATTAATTGTTAATTATGAATACTATGACCATTATCGTTATTACTATCGGTACTAATATCGCCGTCACTGATACTCTCATGTACATATACATTCGTGTTAATTTACTCTCTACAGATAGCCACCAACGGATTAGCCAATACGCAATGATATTGAGTACATCCAATTTTTTAACACAATAATAAATTATACGAAGAAAGAACTCTATAAATTGGAATGTTATTCCCTTTAACTTTAACGCATACCTTAAGAGGAAAAACGCTACTTATATAACTCGATGAATGAACTTTAAATATTCTTAAACTTTGCGTGTAAAAAATTATAATCGTAAACCTTTGTTAAAGTTAAATTTTAATCTAATTTATCTAATTATTTGCAAGTGACTGTTTAAAAACAAATAGTAATTGCACTCACCTACGATCTAATCGCTTTATTCAAGCGTATTTGTATATTTTGATAATGCATGTAAAACTTGTGCGTGATGTAATTACTTCCGAGTTCTCGGAAGCATACAACTTATACGAGTACTATTATAAAGAGCAACTCTCAAAATCCGCGCATATAATATATAATAGTTTTCATCACAATTCTTTCATAATCACAATTTTGAGACTTGTATATTTTTGTTATATAATGAAGTATCATGCCTGTTTCATAGAGTTACTTTAGAATTAAAAGTTTATTGAAAGTATAACTATATCGAAAGAGGTACGAATATTTCCCGTTAAATTAAAAGATGTTACAGAGGTGCTTTTCTTTGTACTTGCTTTCTCTAGAAGAAAACTTAATAAAATTTCTTTAAACTCATTCGATATATTAAACTTTTGCAAAACAGTTCTAATCATGTCATTAACTTAATATAAAATGCCGCTCGCAACTTCATATTTACATAATATTCTCACACAATTAACTTTACTTACACTGAAATATACTCTTCTTAATTACAGTAACATATAACACTAAATGTAATTTGAAAACATAAGAAAGGAAATAGTTGTAATCATATAAACTTTATATCTGCTATTATTAAATACTTAAAGTTACGTAACACATTTACACTTATACATATCGGTGACTCTACTGATGCATTACCAATCATAATAAATTTAAATGTTATTTCTTTCAGCCCCAAGTACTTTCGTAGTACTGTATTGTACACACACACATATTATATCTTTGATTCTTATGAAAATTCTTTTACTAATACAAATTTTAACATTATCGATACGAACATATTATATATATATATATATATATATATATATATATATATATATATATATATAATATATAT
>JAITYT010000341.1:596552-615542 GCA_025433975.1 Liostenogaster flavolineata
TGCACTTAGGTACATATATGTCAAACAAATAAAATGATCATAATGAATTTATTTAAAAAATATTACGGAAAGAAGAATCTGATAATACGTTCCTTAACTTTCTCTTTCAACTTATTGTAGTAATATTGTAGTATATTAATCGTCTCATTAATAATATTTATATACTTCAAGTATTTTGAGAACAATGAATCATAGTTATCATATATATCCGTCAAATTATATAATGATAATAAAATATTTTTTAATAACAGAAGAATATTTTAAATGTGCTACTAGCTATGAAATAAATAACAAATTGCTCAAAAGCTTGACCTTGGAACATTCATATCGAAAGATTTACCGAAACCAGGAATTTTTACTTGTGCAACAGTGGAGCAGTTTCTTCCAAATTTTACTAATAAATTCATTCAATAGTAATACACTTATAATATTTATAAGTTTCGTACATCGTGATAAAATATTTTCATAATGACATAATTTCATTTATTTGTCCAAAACCTATACTTGTAATAAAAATGGTTATGAATAAGCGAAACGTAAATATATTCACAAATAAGTTCTTTCGTTATATAGCATACTAATTCTATTTTAACAGTTTGTCATAAATTTAAAAATATATAATAATAATAGTAGTAGTAATAATAATAATAATAATAATAAATTTATTTAAACGGTTACTTCGTACATCAGTCTATCGATGTGGGTAATAAAATTCCCAATTTCTAAGAATTTTTGAAGGACCCAAGGTCAAAGAGAGAAGCATATATGTATTATATGATACGAGGAGCGATAGTGGAGCAATAGTGAAGCGATAAAGAAATAATAATGAAGCGAAAGTGAAAAGATATATGAGAATGCAGGTATACAACCTACTGTCCAGTAGCTTCCAAATCCTCCTTAGATGGTACAGACCTTAATCGATGGGAATATCAGTGAAAATAAATGAACTTATCTTAATATTTGGTGAATAGCAAAACCTGAAAGCGAACTGATTTCTTTGTGAAATGTGTATGAAAGAAATATGAAGGGAGGTGTGAAAGGAAGAGGAAATTCTTTTTTCTGTCTCTTTGATAATCCCTATTTGCAAAGCCTTGGTGCTTTCTCTTAGAAATTACCAAAAACCTCCTGCGCTGCGTCCACCCGGTGGATTATTAACACGAATACAAGCCCGTCGTGCTTCTTCGACATCCTCTACAATAAGTATTATATTCCAATTATATTTATAGAATTTACATAAAAGTATTTTTTTTATAATATTTCATAATTCAAAATTGATTTCTTTTTCTTTTACATAAAATAATACGCGACTCACCACTAATAGAAAAGGTGGAATCCTGTAAATTTCGTTGTCCTTCCAGTCGAGGACCTTTCGACGATGGCGTCATAACAGCAGAGTCTGGCAACGTGGGCACACAATCGACGGAAGATAATTGCGGTTTCGGAAATTCGTATGTACCGTTGGTTTGGCCAGTACGCATGGCTGCGGCTGCCGCAGCCGCGGCCCTTGCGGCTTCTTTCGCTTTTGCAAGCGCGGCGTCTTCTTCGGCAAACTTTTTCGCCTCTGCCTCCGTTCTTGCTACACCACGTGGTGTCTAGAATAATATCGTTAACATATAGCGGCGTTAAAATTAAAGATATGATCGCGAAACGAACCTTCTCCTTTTCTTCTATCATATCGTAAATGTAATTGGCGAAGGTGGGCGTTTCGACGAATCGTCCAAATCCATGTACTGCTTTCAGCTCACACTCGTCCACGCATACACGACCATTGACGATAACGTACTCTGGAACGCCATGGACTTCCATACCCTGAAATTAACGTTATTTATACGAATTTTTAACAGCCGTTCGATTTAATCTACGAAGGTATATATGCATGCGACTTGTCTAAATCATAACTGTGACGATGAAATAAGACGTATCCGTACGCGCTTACCTCGAATATATTAAAGTCAACGGCATGAACATGAGTTTCGGCGGAAATTGTACGTTTTCTGTTAGGATCCCAAACGACTATATCAGCATCCGAACCAACAGCGATAATCCCCTTACGCGGATACAGATTGAAAATTTTTGCAGCATTCGTACTGGTCACTGCGACGAATCTCGTAGGATCCATTATTCCTGCCTGCACTCCTTTTTCCCAAAGAACGGACATTCTGTCTTCGACTCCGTTCACACCATTAGGAATTTTTGAAAAGTCATCTTTGCCGAGAGCCTTCTGCTCCGCGTTGAAGGTACAATTATCGCTACCCGTTGCTTGAAGCCCGTCTCTAGTTGAATTCGAGAATATTCGCATATTATATCACTATAATTCGTAAATAGTACCGAATTACGTATACTTATTATTTACCGGTTTACCTTGACATCTGATATGGCTGTAATTATATAAACGTAAAAATGCGAACATAATCTTTTGTGTAATTACGTAGCTAAGTGACGGCGTGCAATCAGTATTAACCGTTAATCAATTTATTAGATGATTTAAATACTTTTCTTCCGACCGCTTAATCGAGTTTAACATTGCGAGTTGTACAGGCAACTTCCCACGCTGTGTCTATTAAGATCAAGCGCAGTTAGGCTTATGTCATTTGTGTCAGTTTATCGTGGTAACCAGCCTGATATTTATGCAAGTTAACCGTAGTGATGCAATATCGTTTATAGAATTTTATACGCGACATTAGGGCGTATGTAAATTGATGCATATGATATTACAATTCGAAGTATTCCGACTATGACTTTATACTCTTAATTCGAAACGATCGCATTTCTTTGTAATTATAAATTTACGCCGCAATTTCCTTCATCGCCGTTATTAGTCGTAACAAATTTACGCGTTAATGTAAATTCATTCGTAAACATTGATTCCCCTTTGAAAATTCAAGTAAACTGTTCTAACTAGGGTAAAGTAATCTCAAAGCATAACGAACTACGTTGAAAGAAAGATGTTTACGCGCAATAACAAAAATATCGATTGCATTTGTTATCTACTCGTTCGTGATAAACTAAATAAAAAATGAAAAAAATGAACAACTTAAAAATGAACAATAACGATAAATACATTCAAACAATTCAAAGAATTATCTAGATATAAGCGAACTTCTTTATTTTATATTTTTACTTACTGAGCTAGATGTTCAATTAGATATGCTGGTGTTGTAGTGTCTGGTCTTAGCGGCGGAATAGTAACGAAACGTCTCGCCTTTTCGATATTTTTGCCATATTGTTCGCAACCGTCGATACCGACGTAACTTGATAGTGTTTCTCCAAAAATGATGACACCTTCGGATTTTTTCGCGGATACAACATCGGCGGCAGACTTGCTCGAGACTGCTGATACGTACAACGGACTGTTCACCTAAATCCCACATTTTATTCCCCTCTTTGGCGCAATTATAACATTTAATCTAATTCGTGTATATACAATAATACGGCAATTACAATAGGCACGTGAATCTCTATCGTGCAGAAAAATTTAGGCTTTTGTCGAAATAAAACTTTCAAACATAATAATTCAGTGGAAATATCTTATACAAACGTATTCGATACTTAATCATACGTTTTAAGCCTTTTACTTTATAATGAAAATCAAGATTCGTTAATGTTATATACACAGTTTTGAGAAATAAACGAATTCAACCGTTCTCGCTTTGAAAATACAATTCTAGCATACACGTATCATTTTACATTAAAATTAACCCCTTCGTATACAATAAATCAATTCCAAGCCAAATTTACGTAAAATATAAAATGTGAAGCGAAACAACGTCGTAACGTAATTAATGTCAAGTAGCTTTGTCTTTGATAAGTTTGATAAGTTTTTTATCCGTACTTTCACAAGCCCGGTGTCTAGAGTAGCGGATCGAAAGGGTTAATGCTTCCCGAAGACACGGGAAAACGTGCTAGTTATGCAACAGCTATATTTAACATAAAGAAAAGCGGGCGAACGAAAAGTATAATTAATTACAGCTAACAGTCGTAATTAGCAAGCATGCTTAACAACGACTTTGGAGTTAAGCATCGAACAGTTTCTAAATATAATTTCTGATGCACGCAACATCGATCGATAGTAATCATACTTTATGTACTCTAAAAATAAGGCATGCGAGTGGATTGCATTTATGAATTTATATTGTTATTGCCCTCGCCACAGTCTGATCGTCGTGACCTGCCATATAAAATCAATTTTGTTTTTTAGAGAAAACTTCAAATTGTCCCTTTTCATAAAAAAAAGTATCTAGTAAACCCCGTGTTCCAAGTATCTAATAAATCTAGTATCGAATGAAGCACGTAGCGAACACCATAATCGAATGTTCTGCAATTTCGTGCGTGATTCTTATCGTCGCATTTCTTTTGGCAAAGTAATAGAAACAGTCGTGCTCGCCGTTATCACCGAAATATCGTGATCTTGCGTACACTGAAGTGTCACGCTCGCCTACAGCTTTCGCGATCATTACATTGGGTATAGCGCTTTGTGGCCATAACGACGAAGCCTTTCGGATGTCAAAGTTACCTAACATAATTTTTACGGTAGTTATAACTCACTTGGCTAAGGCATTAATCAGTATGTCTGGCGTATCTGGATTCGGTCTGAGAGGAGGACTCAAAACATGTCCAGCGGCGTGTCTCCAACATTTGTGCAAATAGTTCGTACCGTCTGTGCCAACGGCGGCAGCCAAAGTCTCGCCAAAGACGCAAATACCACGCTTACGTGCAGCTTCCAGTGCCTCTGCAGCACTACGACTCATCACATGCACTACGTACAGTGGACAATTGACCTAAGCATGCAGAACGTTCAACTCGTATGTCAACCTTCGTATTCTATAAAGTAATAAACCTATTTCCTAGCGCTAATGCGATAGATATTATCAATATAAGAAAACTGTCTATACGGGGGATGTGGTGAGGAGGGGGTTATACAATCTGGCAGGAACTGATTCTACGTATAAGAATAATTTCAAAGAATGGAATCATTTCTCTTCGTTCCTGGCTCAGTTTTCAAGAAAATCAGGTTTGATTGTAATAATAACAATTATGCGGCGTACATCCAAGTCGTTAAATTACACCGGAAGAAAGAAGCAGCAGGGCACGTAATAGGAGACGAAGACAATATTACAAAATAATGACTACGTATAGACGTTTACGGCCGAGCAGTTTAGGATACAATTTACCTGACTGGCTATAACGCAGGCTCTATTAACAGCCTCAGCCTCGACATCCTCGGGTCGTGACATTTCGTGACCTTCTGGGCCGGTTACACCAGCAGCTAACAGCTTCTTCGTATTCTGAAAGAATAGTTGACGAAGGTTCGGATCACGAGTGACAATGAACTTGCCAAGTAATAATAATTAAATCGTTTCGAGTCATTAAACGAACGTACGATGGTTCGTGCTTACCTCCGCTATGATATCACCGTTCTCCGCATGGATCATAGCCACAGCGCCAAGCTCCTTGCAAGCTTTAAACGTTTCGATCAACTCTGGATCCCTCAACATAAAGTCGTATGCCATAAACATTTTAAAACTGTTGACTCCATGCTCTCGTGTTAACGTCGCCATTTCTTCTTTGACCTATGAAATAAATATCGAAGGAATAAAGTTTAAGGATAATACGTCGTATGCCAGACGAACAGCTATTACGAAGCATTGGCAAGCTGTACGATCGGCAAGCACGATCAAATAAGGAGCACCGACGAAACTTCATTCATCCGCTCGCAGCACGTGCTGTTTCCTCATCCCCCGTTTAGTATTCAATTCACGGTCGGAACTACAGTTACAAACCGACGTTATTCGAGTAAGTCGCAGAGTCGTTATATTTATGCGATTTGATAATTCGATCAGCTTCGCGGTTCAACCATTGTCAAAAAAGTACAGAAGTTGATTTTAAGAATAAATGAATGATTCGGTATACATTGGATCGATCGTTATTACTAGCCGTTTGGAGTTACATTATTAAGTTATATAACGAAAAGCTTTTACAATAGAAAGGTAATTTCTTGCTTCGTTAGTTCCTTCAATTTCCGATAGTCGTTTGTAGATTATGTAAAGGAAATCACTCGATTATATAAAGAATTCGTACGATGAATAAAAAATGAGCGCGAATTGAATTAAACATAACACGACACGGTATATACGTCTTTTCGCGGCATCGATTCGCATTCTTAACCCTTTACGGACGATAAACCCATATATACGTCTAAACGTTTAACATAAACCGTCGGCATAAACTCACGTCCGATTAAAACAATCGATGCATTCGGGTATGTGCGATAGGTATTTGATAAAAACCATTACGCAATGTTTATTTTAAAAACGTGCAAATGTTTCGAACAGCTTTTATTAAAAGCTCCTTTTTTCTGTATGTAAATCATGCAATGATACGACGTAAATGAATAACACCCATGTTCCGTACGACTACCTATTACACGAATAGTACTGAGTACTTCAGGAGTGACCTTACTTTTGGATTCCAGGATAAAATGGCTACGTGGAGGCCGTAGTCGCAGCACACTTTTTGATCAGCTGTTTCTCTGTACCTCTCGTAAGCGTCGAGGATACTTTCGTCCTTCCTCGGCAAAACGAAATCCATTATCATAGTCGTGCCACCGGCGACCGCGGCTTTCGTGCCTTGATAAAAATCATCGACCGACTTGGCGCCCATCAGTTCCACTTCGAAATGGGTGTGCGGATCTATTCCGCCAGGCATCACGTATTTCCCGCGAGCATCGATGATTCTCGTACCACCAGGTATAATGAGATTTCGTCCCATTTGTCTGCGAAAAACGGCCAGAGCTAGTGTCATGTTTTATGCGATAGATAGATTAAAGAGAGGTCCTTCGATACGTCGAAAGATGGGTCGTTGATCGTGCATGCGTTAAGCATGCGAATTAATTCTCGACCCCTACGTTTAATCGACTACAAAATTTTTATACGTTGAAATTAATTCCTGTCATGCAGTGATGATAAAGTTCCATCTTTCAGCTTTAAAACGAGGCGTAATACTTGGTACTACTTGGCGAACGTAATCCGAAGTGTATCAAACGGTTTCAAGAGGGAAATTTCAATTTTCAGGATGGCGAATGCCCTGATCGTTAATGTCAAAGTTGGCAACAAATTCCGAGAACTTGCGCGTCTAACAGAGCTATTACGAATTAATAACAAATTACGATCGTAAGAGTTCGAAGTAACTAATTATGACATTTGATCGCTGAGAAGCTTGGATCGTTCGTCTATCTATCTACGTAGGCTGATTTAAAATTAGTGACGCTCTCGTTTGACAAACTGCATTGAGTGATTATCGCGTTATCTGTTCGCATTCTCTTCACGATTCAACCAGGCGCCGGTGCATTACGCTTCGTTCGTCCATAATACGTTAGATGAAATACGTGGGAATGATATCGAATGAATCACACGATCAATTATTTAAACATAGAAGTTCTTCCGGTTGATAGTTAGGTCCAGACATCATCCGATACTCACCTAATGAAACCGTCCTCGATGTAGACATCGCTGTCAATAATGCCATCATCGTTAACAACTTTCCCATTTTTTATCAACAGCCTATTTTGCGCACTCTGAAATCACACGAAAGATCGAAAGTTAGTTGAACGTTACGATAAAGACTTTCGCTTTGCTATATGACTTAGAGTCACGAAAATCACTCTTTTTAACCGTTTCGAAACGATTAATAATTTCCTCTTACATCGTTTCGTACAAATTGTCTTGATAAATATAGAAAAAGTTCCGCCAATTTAAAGCAGGTTAAAAAACCCGGATCAAATGCGAAATTTGTATTTCAAGCTTATTCGCTCTGTTTAAGCGTAACGTACAATTCGTAATGATTGACTGAAGTAGTTTCTCACTTAAACTGCGTGTTTCTTGCGTAAAAACGCGTTGGTAAGAAAATTAAGCGATAAACCGCGGGAGGTACTACGATAAGTTTAGACTCTTCTCTTCTTCGTAAGTGGATGTACGTACATCCAAAGTATTAGCCAGACCTTGTTCCAGATAAAGCCTCCTCGATAGCAAAACTCGCGCTTTCCATTTCCTCGCAAAATCGCATTTAATTAATTAAATATTATATTGACAAGATCTTTCGAAGAGAGATACTCGTTAAACTTCTAATTTCGGAATTTCTCGTTTCATGAATTAGCACAATTTTTTCTCGAGACGATCGGTCATAGACCTTAGAAAATCTTACCGATCCAAACACCACGATGTCTATTCACAGCTACGCGAGTAAAGCGATGCTTTTCGGGTGTATTAACAACAACATAGAAACAATATCGTTTTATTCTCACGTACGCACGCACGTATACGCAGTGAGCGTTAGCCTAAGCGCTCCCCTTCCCGATTCAACTGAAAATACTTTCATGCGTAATAATCATTTCTATCGTGACCACCGTCCTTGATATTCGTTTGTCAACGTGTCCCGAGACACGCATCCGGTGTTAAGCGATTAGTGTGCGTGCATTGCTACGTTATGGCTATGGTACGTCAATCAGTGTACATAAACGCGATGTTCCACGCACTTCCGTCCAATGCTGAATTTAGAGCATGTGCATCGTCGGATAAGCGTGCGTACCCTGATCGGTTCACGCTTTATCTTAGGATCTAAAAGAATCCTGGTATTTTCTGCATTCTGCGACGCCGTCGATAAAAGATACTAAGGAAACACACACATACACGTACAGCGAGAGAAAGAGAGAGAGAGAGAGAGAAGAAGAAGGAAAAGAATATCCGGAGCGCAAATCATTTTCTCGTGCAAAATGTATCGACGCACGCATAGAAAATAAATTTATCCGATACGATTGAATCGTCGTTCCATTTTGAAAAGGCTTCTACGAAGTAGGGCACGCGTGTAAATAAAGACATCCGACTCGTGACGTGGGAAATAAGAAACAAAAAAGACACTAGACGAACGAAAGAAAAATGGAGCAACGAAGATGGGCAGAGGGAAAAATGGCGTTACCAGAAATACGGTGGAATCTGGGATACACAGAGGGGCGGAGGATTGCCCCCTTCTTGCACTTTCAAAGGACTTTTGACGTCCTCTCGCGGCAACCTGTGCTCGTCCCGGAAGAGACAAAGGAGATCGCGCTAGGAAAAGGGGGAAGTGCAAAAAGGACAATCCTTCCCTTTCGACGCCCGCGCTTTAAAACCGCCGGAAGGATCGGATCCCTTTCATCCGTTCAATGCGAAGCACACGCTGCAATAAACTCCCTTCCGTAAAACATCCAACCCTACCCGTTAAATTGCTTCGAACCCCCATGAATTCGAGCCACCCCTGACTCGACACGGAACCCACCACTGTTGCTCTTGGGTTAACCCGGATCCTAATCTCCGTCGCTATTGTTTTTCTCCTTAAATGTTTCCAAGAACGTACTCGAACGAATCACAGTGGGCTACCCATATCGATAGATCGCGCTTCAAAATGGAATGATGGAGAAACTCGCTATCTTTTGATAAATCGAGACGAAGGTAAATGATCGGATATAATGAAAAATATACAAATATACAAATAGTGAATCGAGGATATTAGGTTTGAATTCATTTCGTTGTTACGAAGTCCTTAAATGCGAAAGTTTCGTAATATTTGGAGGAACATTTTCGTATTAAGGGCAATCCACTTTTTAGGCCATCGATAATAATCACGTTATCTTATCGAGACCAACGCCACGTTGGCTAGATATCGATGCGATGGATTGGCATCGTGCATCCAGGCGCTATAAATATTTATAAAAACAGTAATAGACCAAGTAGTTTTGACGACAGTAAATAACAGAGAAATATAAACGTACGATCTAACATACGATGTCTTATCGATAAAATTTGTTTTCGATCAGTCAGGCTCCGATTCTCGTGATTCGAACTTTCGATAAATCACGATGCGAAGGATAGATGAAAAATATCTACGTGCAGTTTACGAGCTGTTATCGTCGTTCCCCGAGCTCTCTGCTTTTGTAAAAACCTTCGAGTTGCGTGGAAGGCACTTCAAGGCGTCGAAAATCAAGAGACACGCTCCGCCTACTCGAAACGTCATCGCGACGACACGCAAGCGATCGAACGACCAAACGAACTGTGATATCGGTAACGTTTCTATTAGAAGTGTTAGCTTCTGACACGAAGGGGATTCTGCTGTCACTCTCGTGGGCGGAGAGACCTTGTCATCTTTGGGATTCACGGCAATCGTTAAGCGCGGACGAGGAGAATCCTCTAGCACACGTGCGTTTCATATGTTAGACGATTCGTTCTTGGATATTCTCAGCAGACGGATCTTAAAATACGTCGCGCATACGCCGCCACGTTTTTCGGGGAAGGGAGGAGACGAAGAGATTTTAGTGAGCGCACCTTGGCCGATTTCTTTGTTCCTCGATATATCCACCACGTGACAATTTTGTATCCGCGTCTAAACACCGCTTTCGTCGACTACTCGACGTTGATCGTCGAGAAGTTGATCCAATTTCGTTAGGACGACGTCAAGATAACGTCGTATATTTATTTGCTTCAAGTTCGCACCTAATTTTACGAAAATTCGAACATTTTCGATCAGAGTGCACGACAAGTTCGACAAAAGATCAAACTCCAACAAAGGGTCAATAGGATCAAGTAAGTATTTCGATGAACGGCGATGGAAGGCGACACTGCCCCCCTAAAAGTTCAAGTCGGTCGTGACCGTACAAATCGGCACGTAGTGAACCGACGGTGTCTCACGCTCGTTAATCAGAATCCCAGGCCATCAGAAATCCAGTCGAACGACTTACTGGCTAGCTTCAATACGCGATTACAATTTTCGAAGGACGTCACCGCCTTCCTTCGGAGCTCGATCTTACAAAATCGCCAGCACCACGATCGACTCGACGCGTTCCAAAGGAGTCTATAGGTACGTGCCTTCGTGACGTCACACCGAGTCGACCTATCCGCAAAAGGCGCCCTGAACATTTAAAACGCGCGAACGATGTCGACAGTCCCGAGAGAGTTCATCAACATCAACGGACAGTAGAGTGTCTCGAGGCTACGAGCCCTAGCCTGTCCGTCGCTCGACGAATCGAGATTCTCGAATCGGCTAGCGATCGAAAGAGAAGGAGATAGGGAAAAGGATAGGAATAAAGAAAAGGCTGAAAGAGGATCGACTCGTTGATGGAGGAATTTTCACGAGAAAGAGGAAAACGGGGGAAAGAAGATGAAGGACAACGCCTCGACGCTGTTAAATTGCGTGGGGGAATTTCGTCGGTTCAGGGAGCATACGGCCTTCCCCTGGCTTTGTTAAAATCAATACCTTTCAAACGTGCTGTGCTTGGGTAGTCTCGGCCTTTTGCACGCGAACGGACTAAAACCAGAAACGTTATCGCACGATGAATCCGCGGTGGTACCACCTTATGCTAGGCTACCTATTTATCTATCGAACTCCTCGTTAGCCTCGAATTCGCGAGAGGAATCGTACGCTACCCATCGACGAGACAGAAATAGGCAACGGTGCCGAGAGAGAATTAGATTTCATCGTCTTTAACAGTTTTAGTGCCAGGGCTCTTCGAGGAAATCGAAAAGTGCCAAGCGGCAAGTTTTTTCGAGTGCTTCGAGCAACCCTGCACGAAATCTTATGTACTTTGCAATTAAAAATATTATTAGTTTCTATACGATATTATCGACGTGAAACCTGTGGCACCGATGCAGTTAGCAAATGCGTGGTTCGATTCTTAAGACCGTAAGAACCACAGCTTACAGACTCTTCGAAGTGCACCGTAAATCCGTGCTTCATTGGATATCCTCTATAGATCGCGAAAGAAGGACTATTTTTATTAGAAATAATTAAGAAATAATTTTGTCAATCAGATCTAGGGATACTTATGGGAAAAAGTTACGTAACGATTATCGAATCCTCGCGATATTCGGTTTACGAGCAAGAAGAAAGCAAATTACATTTTACTGGTCGTAAATACTTGCGTAGACACGAAAGGTGGAATTCGAGAAGCGTGAGAGACGATAAACGATACCTAGTTAAATTGAAAAACGTAAAGAATTTAAATCGAACGATAAAAGGTAATTACCAGAGGTGTAGAATAGCGAGAGAGAGAGGAAAAAAAATAAGACGGAAAGACGGCAATTAGGGGCACCGTTTTGAATTATCGTAAGTTCAGCCTAGACCGGAATATCGAATGGGTTTCGGTCACGACGATTCTTCGAAATTGGAACGCATTCGACGTATTTTTAGAAAATACGGCAAGCGCTGCAGCACGAATACATACTAGCAATTTGAAGTTCGAGAAATTCGTCCATTCGCGCGATTGCCTCTGCCATGACACGACCGATTTTCGCAGTTGATAAACACATACGTGCATATTTTCAAACGACGCGCGTGACTCGAGTCGCTAGAACGATATACGCGCATACGTATTACGTGCATGTACCAAAGTATCGTTCTTGATGCGTCGCCAGAACGTACGACGCGTTTCAAACGATATAAAGACTTTGGCATTGTCCGCGAGATCGAGTAAATTTAGGAAGTACGAAGGGCGTCACTCGAAGCGGATAATATTTGTGTATGCCTTTTTTCCGGGGTCTTTTTTATTAATTTCAAAGATCATTGCGTATAAGTCGATAAATGGAATACAATTTAATTATTAATTCATGCTGACTAATGTCCGGTACACGGACACGCGAAATCCATATATGTAGACACATATACGTATTACGTACGCAGTTTTCTTTCGTAGGAATACACACGTCCGCATTGATTGGTATTAACGAAGAGCAATGTTGCTCGGTACGATATTCGCTCGTCGTTTCAAGTAAATCACCATCGATAATTGTTTTTCTTTATACGTACTCGTTTTATCGAAGCAAGTATACGCGTTTAAAACAGCTAAACGTGAAAGGAGATCGAGAAAATCAAGTAAACCGAGTAAACTCTCTATCACTCCATAACTGAATTTCCCTTTATTCGTTTGAATGCTAAAAGCCGTGGTTCTTTGTGTAAACTGGTGCAAGACAAATACAAAAACACTCTTTACGTTATCGCTAACGCACGGCAATCGGACAAGGTGCCAGACTACCTTGTTAATTAAGACCGAGAAAATTAATTCTTTACTTTCACGCGAGGTTTTTCTTTCTCTCTACTATATTTAAGGAAAGAAACTCGGAATTACGACGCGTACGAGAGTAAATTAAGTCCGTTCACCATCGTTAACGAGAAACGTGGAAAGTCGTGATGCAGGCTAAGCATTTATAACCGTCGAAGACGATGTCAAGTATCGACGACTTTCCTGACACTTTTAACTCGCTCGAAATGGAAATTACGTTTCAGGGAATTACGAGGTAGTATATACGAAGATGAATTTACAAAAAGAACTTCTTTGGAACGTGTAAAAGATCGAATATTCCCGTTGAAAATTCAGCCGAGAAACCCCTAAGGTACGAGACACTATCCCAAAAAAAAATAGAATCAAAGATTACGATTTGTTTGCTTTTTTGAAATCAACGAAATCGCTTTAGAGTCCTTGACAAACATCCTAAGCTTCTTAAAGCGGTAAGGGTTAAGAAGCGTCTAATCGTCGCGTCGAAAAGCTCATAGGTCCTTGAAAGAGACTGCACCTAAGCAGCCTCGTGTGCGACATATATATATTTATATAAGCACAAAATCGTCATGCCTTTCGTTCCTTTCGTCTCGCGTTTCCAAATGAATCGAATTATGGAAACGGAGAAGTATAGGTCACACCTGGCTACCCCGAGAACCTCTATCTATTTATATTTCAAGAATAACGCGCCTCTCGAACGAACGACCGACTTTCCGCCCAACAAATTCCTACTCGGGGGAAAAAGAATGAAGAAGCCAGACGAGTAGATGGTAGACAACGAACACGTGGTTCGCACCAAGACACGAATGAAAGGACGATCGTTTCGCATCGGTAAAGTCGACCACCTCTTCGCCACCTCTAACCTAGAAATTCTAATTCCGCTTCTCATTCTTTTACGCGAGCGCTCGACTAATTATGCGAAGCGGTGCTCGTGTCGAGCCGGAGGACCAATTCCCTCGATTAAACGGTGAGAAGTACAAGCGAGATGTCAAACATTGACGCTAGAACGGTATTGTCGTGAAACGACGAGGTTGCGAAAATGTTTTTCCATCATCGGCGTTATCGAGGATAGCTTACTTCGTTCTACCACGATTCAACGCTAACGAGTTAGGGTCGTTTTGGGAAGAGCTATCAGAGAGAACCTATTTCTTTAAACCTCGAGTTAAAACAGCGAGAGAGATCATGAAGGAATGAAATTAGTGTTTCATACAACGAAACCATTATTGGTTGTATTATCGTTGGTTATTAACAAATTAAAAATCTCGCTTAAAGGAATAATTCGTTTATCGGATGGCCAATAAGAAAATATGGATCGTTCCGAATGCCAAAAGGTATTCGAGGCTCTTCCGTTAATTGATAATGCACCGGAACATCCTCGAGATTTACAGCAGGAAAATGTCCAAGTCGTATTTCTACCGAAGAGTAGAACTACTTTATCGCAGCCGTTAGAGAAAGGAAATAATTTTGATGGTATTCCGAGGAAGAGATATAATAGTAGACGTCACGTGACATTACTCTGTAAAATAAAGCTTTAAAAATGGGTGCGATTAGGAAGACGCAGATTCGTGCTACAAATCTTTTACCTGAAAACCTAGGTAAGGATCCTGTTGAGTGCCGTGCGGGTGGAGTCTTCTCCCGGTGCCGGCTATTCGTCGAGAGGCGATTAGATACTGGACTCGATTGTCCCTATCTGTGCGCGCCCTCCGCGAATCCAAAGCAATACGCGAAATACACTCGCGTGAGATAGCTTAGGCGAATGAATTGATTACGCGATTTATCACAAAGACTTTAATTGCTACTGTACAATTATCAACTGCGATAAACCGCGGACTCGAACGAATGATTAACGCCTGAATTGTAAGATCAGGCGTCGCGATGAATTACGTACACGATAATAATGCGAAGACTGGTTCGACAATAACGCTCTTAATCGTAAGACGTGAAGTACGTGCGTTTACATACGACTAGCACGAAATCTATGCGCGAGGTTTCTTGTTCGAAAGACTATTGTTCGATGCGAGGCGCGCCGAAAATGCGCTATATTTTTACATCCTACGGGACGGTTCCCGTAGGGGAGAGGATTTCTCAATTCGAGAAAATGCGAGAAAGGCTTCGCCTTGGATGGTTTTTTATGTCTAAGAATGCCAACCCTTACGCTGCTGCTTTACAAACCTCTCTATTGAGGCGTAGTTACGCCTCACAGATCCCTTCGAGATACCCATACTTTGAAAGCCCTGAGTTCGGATAATAACCACAAAACAATTAAAGGGCGACCGTGGGGGATCGGCTACCGAAACCTAGGATCGACGATGTCCCTTTAATACGTTAGAAATAGTAAGAGAATTTTGCGATACCTGGGATTTTGGCGTACATAGAGCTCCATATCGTTTTCCCGAAGGTTTTACCAAAGAGTCGAAGACACGAAATAGGAAGAATTTTCATCCTCGCATTATGACTCCATGACGTTGCTGATTATCGTAGTTATGATGATTTATCAACGACGAATTAAGTTCGCCCCAACGTTCTTAAAACAACGAATAAGTGAAAGATGTACTTGACCCGTCTAGGATGTTTTATAATGCTTTATGTGGCGAGGAAAGCACGGCGCGAAGGTTTGTAGTCGTGTAAACACGTTAAGAAGCGCGATCGAAAGTCAAACGGGGAGCTCGCGCATCTTCGTCACCAGGTTAGTTTGCCATATTCTTGTATTTCGTGTTCGCGTTAAAATATTAAAAGAGTGTCGTTACAGCTAAAGCAGTGTCGGTCGTGCTCTTAAATGTATTTCCTTGATCGACAAATCCGATCCATCTACTTTCATCCAAAAATAGTCTAGCGAACGTTAGAATTGATCTCGAAACGCGGCGTGACTCGATCCGAGCTTCCCACGCATGCTACGTCGATTTTCCAAAAGACGTTACTAAGTTTTACGTTGCGATACGTTCATTACTATATATTTCGTTTAACAAATTCAGGCAGTTCTTTCGATCGTAATTATTCGTGTAATTTATCGTGAACTATTCAACCTTCTTTAAATTTGAGAAACCGGATAAATATATTGAAATATATTTAAACAGCAGAAGCTCGCAGTATGTCCCCGCCAGTCGCGAAAGCGTACAATATTTCTTCCAAAAATACTCCTTTTTACGCGATACTTGGCCGTTCCGAAACTTCCGGAGGACACTGTGTATACCCAGGGTTAACTTTCAGACGAGAGATCAGGCGCGCCTGGATTCCTTCTCTCTCCTGCCAAGACGCGTATTCCCGTGCAAAAATATTAGTTCACGGGCGAGGACTTATTTTTACTCTTCCCACTGTCCGATCGGAACACAAGCGCCTGGTGTCGTACGGAACTTTTTCACTTTAATCGAAGACGCGAATGTCGCCAAGTGCTCGATCTCGCCTTCGATGGCAAGATCCTGTCGCGATAAGAGGAAGGAGAGAGCTTTAACCAAACCGTCCTTCTATTTTTGTACGATTTGCAACAGCAACGAGACCACGATGGCGACGACACGCGTTAAAGCCGTATCTCCGATCGAACAGGAACTCACGACCACGTCGTATCGATCTCCACCACCTCCGCGATGATTCGATTTCCCATTTCTCGATTCACAACCACCGTCGATATCGAAAATAAATCGCAATTCGTTACCTTTTTCTCGATGCTACGAAAGAAAGAAAAAACGATCGACAAAATCGAGCCGTAGGAAGAACGCGATTCCAAGTAGGAAAAACAACCACCGCGCTTCATCCGTTTCGTTTTCCTTCTTCTCGACAAAGTCGATGCGCATTTGCACATAAATGGGGAGCGCATAATTCATCCAAATTATTCCAATTCCCGTTGCAACTCGATCGCATGAAACTAACGCGAAATATTTTAGCAGGAAGCATCGCAACAAAGGTCAATCCGTGGTTTTTCCGAGTTTGGAGACGCGGGCGTTAGTGTCGACGAACTATTGATTCGCACCGCGAGTGGCCGCTTTCTCGTGCGAGCGACACGCACACAGAGTCGCGTCGTCATTGTGTCGCCATCGTCGTGGTTTCCTCTTCTAGCCAGTGGCATACACGCTTTTCTCAGGGTGGAACGTTGTTAACGACAAACTCGACAACGTCGAGCACGATACTGTAAATTCATGGTCGTAACGGTACGAGGAACTCCTCGTGGAGTTCCGTTTCGCAGGTGAGTCGCGGCGCGAGACGAGCGCTCTTCCTCGTTCAAGCGTCGAGATACGTCGTCGTCGTTGCGAGGAAAATTCGGGCGTTGTTCGCGAAGCGAGCCACGTGGAAAGCGCATCGACGATGGTAATAAAAATCCATGGGAAAACTGTCGTGGAGTTCCGTTTGATCGTGTCGATTCTAAATCGAGGTTCGTTTTATTGTTCTTTATTACGGTCCGATCGAGACTGGCAATAACTATTGTCCGATCGACACTGACAATAGATAATTAAGGTAAAATAGGTAAGGGTAGAGAGAACTCATTTGTAAAGTTCTTTCCCAAAACGATCCTAATTCAAAGATAACTTTATTATTCTTTGTAGAAAATTCCTTTTGAAATCCTTACAGAAATTTATCGAAAAAAAAAGGTAGAAGGAATTGAAAAGTTGCACTAAGAGTAAGAACAAGGTAAAACTACTTGCTTTTACGTGCGAGTTGATGCAGGTAGTCAACCCCCTGCCTTTCCGACTTTGAGTTCACGCGATTGAAAGAATCGTATTATTTAGGAAATAACCGAATACAAAGAAACCACCCTGGAGATCGTGGAAGATCGCTTTGCTTCCGCATAATCGCGAATAAATTCCTACACCGCAGTGAAACCGTCGTGGTGCGGTTTAAGAGGAGAATGAAGAAAGATATAGACCGAAAAATCGATCTCGAGCGTCTGGGTTGCCACTGGTAGTCGACTAGCAGCCAACAACGGAGACTATTTTATCCCCGTGCTGCGGTATTCGGCGAGATACGCGACGTAAATACTCGTCGATACCACGAAACGCATCGTTGTCGACCTATCCATCGCTCTCGTATCGACCAATTTTCCCCCAAAACGATCACGAAAGACGGAACAATCCTCGAGTAAAACCCCCGAGTCGATCCGTACCGATTGGATAAACAAACGTCAGCCGTCGATCGCTTCTTCGTCGAAAAAGATGAAGAGACACGCGCAAAGAAAAAGAAAGAACAAGACTACCTTCGCAAAACGTCTTTTTACCAAGACTTTTGTTCTCCAAACTCGTTACCATGCGCAACGACGCGACTCTCGACCTCCGACGGATCAAACCGTTGCGTCATACGAGGAACGAGACGAGTATCGCACTCGGTGGCGCGATTCACGACGTCAGCTCGCTCGAAGCACGATAATTCCCGTAAAAAAAAAACAAAAACTAAAGATAAAAATCCCTCGACCGAGAGCAAAGCTTCAAGAGCAAGATCCAACAAATTCGAAACGTAGGACTTTTCGAGGCGAAGGGTCGGAAACGAAGGGGGCGCGTAGTCGAGGGAAAGAAATCGTTTCGTATCGCGACGATCGGCGGTCGATCGAAGGCTTCGCCGCGTGATATCTCGTTCCTTTCTCGCGCGAGATATCGCGGTGCGCGTGACGTCTACCCTCCTAACGCACCCCCGACTACCTTCGCCGCCACCCTGCCCCCTCTCCTCCCTTCGAGAAGACATTCCCGCGGATCAATAAGTCGGCAACCTTTCGCCGATCGTCGTCGTAGTCGTCGCGACGAAACTTTCGTTTTTCGCGCTGCAGCCGAGAGAGAGTGACGCTATGCGGTGTTCCCCTTTTCGACGATGTCCTCTTCCCGCACCGTCTGTCTCACCCTCTTCGTCCTCGTCGACGCCTCGAGAGGAAGGAAGAAAGCGGCATGGATCTCATCGATGGAAAATAAGGATTTACGAGAGAGAGAGGGGGGGGGGGGGAA
>JAITYT010000341.1:655608-667810 GCA_025433975.1 Liostenogaster flavolineata
ATCGCATAATAACAAATTTATGTTGGCGCAATGGGCAATCCATATAAAATTTGCGTGGTAGTGACAACGTGTTAACGACATCGAGAGCTCGAATGTCCATCGGTTCGTCGATCGTCGAAGAGATACACACGCGCAGAATTGCCACGGTTTCGGGATAAAATTACGATCGTTTCGAATTCAACGTCTGCGACGACGATTTTTTAGCAGACTCGTCGAGTTTCTCCCCGATGCGACGTCAGACGACAGAAAAATTCGGCATCCCGGATCTGCGATACGACGACGAGCAGCAACAAGGGCGAGATCGCGCCTCTTCGTTCGACACATTGATTCGATCATCGACGAAGTCGCAACGTGTCGATTTTTACGGTCTCGAAATTCGCGGGTTCAAAAATAGAAACGCGTCGCGAGTTGGTCCGACTACTGCGTCATCGCATCGGCAATAGTGCTTTTCTCAATGACGTTTGACGCAATATCGCGGAACGGTAATCGAGCAGAAGGTAATTGGTAACCGACCTTTCGCCCCTTCTCTTTCGAATGCAGCGATGACCCAGTTTCGCGGCGAGCGCGGTCACGAAACAAATATGCCCTAATAAAGCCGATATCGAGGCGCGATCGATGCGAGATCCGATCGACATTGTCTTTTTATCGCCAGCTGCTTAATGGAATTTCGATCGTTCGTTCGAAAAGCAACGACGTCGTTCGTTGTCGTCGTCGTCATCGTCTGCTTTGTACTCGAAGCGCCTATTGTTTCGGACCAGTTACTTATCGTTTAATGTTCGTTTAATTTAATCGAAAACGCGTGGTCTCTCGGCTGATAACGGCCAGATGGAAAATCACTCAACCGGACTATATTATTATATATATTATAAATAATATTTGTTTATAGTTGTCAACGTAAATTTAATTATACGAATCGAACGAACTCGATTTTAAGATTTGACGTTTTGTTCAAAAAATACTGAAATATTCGTTATTCGAAATATTTATACGCTTTGCTCTACATCAACGCAAGTATTTTATGCGTAAATTTCCTCTTTTTAATTATTTACGTTAAAAATTACAAATTATGATACAATTATAGACAGAGTAAAAGCGATAGGAACGCAATCAGAGAGAAAAATAAAACAAGAAAAGAAATGAAAAAGACGGGAAAGCTCGTTATTATACCGATGAACGGAAACGTGGGCGTTCCGTTATTTCATTACGGCTTAATGAGTTCTTCTCGGGTTGGCAGGTTCGAGCGGAGAGGTTAACTTCTGGCAATTTCTCGCGCACTTACAAGCAGGAAGCAAACGCTCGATCGACCGACGATTTTCGAGGTTTCTTTGCTCGATGAAGGCACAAGCCTACGTATATCGTTAGATTGACGCCACTCGAATGGAAAGAAGCTTATTTGCGAGACGCGATCGTCTCCTCACCGAAGAGAAGCCTCCTCTTTAGTCAGGTTGTTAAAACTGGACGAACGAATAAATAGTTGTAAAAATTCAAATTTTCTAGCGAATAACATCGGTACGATCGAGAGCTCTTCCACGTTCTCGACACTGGTAAAAGATGTGCGCATTTCGGCCAAGTCCAAATAAAACGAAAAAAAATGAAAAAATTGCTAAGGTATCGATTGAAATCCAAGTGAATAAAAATTTGAATTTTCTGGCTAGTGGACGAAGGATACGCGACATCGTATAATCGAGAGCTCTTTCACGTTATCGACACTGCGATAATTGAGTGAAAATTTGTTTATCGCCGATAAATTATCAAGTTCGCGCGCACACTACAGGCACAGTCATTTGCTCTACGTGGATTTACGTCGGATGCGCCATCGACATTGTCCGCATCGAGTTTAAATTAATTATCTCCCGTGTTCGTCACGCGCGTGATGGAAAATCGCAACGTTTCTCCCTACAGCGCGAGTATCTCCAGCAAGTATCGCTGAAATTACGCGTGGTTCGACGAAAAAAAATGTCGATCGAGTCCGACTTTTAGTCCGTGCAATTGAAAAGATCGAGATATTTATGAGATATGTCGATAAATCGCAAAGCGATCATCGTTGAGATCCAAGTCGATAAGAAATTCAAAATTTCTACGAGGGAATGAAAGAGGCGCGACCCTGTTCACCCACGATCAGGAATACTCCTACACCCTCGATATTGGTAATAGCGCGAAAATTTGTTTATCGCCGATAAATCGTGCTATTTCGCGTACGCTTGGCATGAATTTACAGAGACCAGTTGGCGTCGATACGCCCCCGAAGGGCGGGTGAATCACCGCGTGCCTACGCAACAGCTTCTTCTCAGCGTCGAGTTCAAATTAATTATCGAGCGTTCGTTGATCAACGCGTGATCGTAATCCCGGGAAATTTCGGAAAGGAAAGGAAACGCGGAGGTGTAACCTCGACGGAGAACAATTTGGAGCCATTTTCTAGAAAATATCGTATTTTGGTACAAGTTTTCCGAGGGAAAATTTCTTTCGGTGGTTCTTTTTGTACGCTTTCGTCGATACGTTCGATGGAAAAAAGAAAAAAGTTCAACGGAACGAAGTTTGGAACGTTAGCGCGTCCTCCTCGATCTATCGTGATGAAATTAAGCGTCGTCGAGTCGTATCCAGAAAAAGGAGAGAGAAAGAGAAGACCGTCGATAAAACAAATTTATTGCGAGCGTCAACGCGTTGAACGACGCTTTCTTCGATTTTAGCCAAAATTCTTCGAGTCAAGCTGGGTATACCGCACGACTTGAAAGACCTTTCGATACGGTTCCCACGATCGTCGCGTTTTTCTATGAAAAATCATCTTAACTTTTCCGATCGACGATCGCGGTCGCGGTGGAACTCCTCTCGCGAAAGTTCATTCGTGACGTCGAGTATTTCAAAGAGCAAGCGAGATACCACGGGATTCGAGGTGCGATGGATAAAGGGTCTCGAGAAAGACACGATAACGCGAAAAGATTGGATCCATCGAGACGACGTCGCTTTTCTTCCCGCCTACTACAAGCTCCATAGAGACCGACGAGATCGCGTTTTTTCTTTCCTCCTACTTTTTGTCCTTCTCCTTCTCTTAGAGAAAAAAGGGGGACTCGATTTTATCTATAGACGTGTATACGAGACTATCCTCCTTGCTTCGTCGATGTTTTCGAGTATTACGAGATGTTGGAATAATAATCACGGAATAATAAATCGTGCGGTTTTAATCCGCAAACTAGTAATAATAATAATAATAATAATTATTATTATTATTATTATTATTGTTAACAGAAATCACTATTGTCTTGCATTCTCGTTGCAGATCTGTGTTCATCCATTTATGCTACGCATCCTACGGCACGTTCAGCAACACGATTAGAGGCTAGCATCGACTCCATCGGAATTAAAATCGTACATTCATCGGTGTGGTACCGCGCGTAAACGTCAAGTGTCAAGCCTCCGACGAAGTTTTTCATCGTACGAAGTGATCGTGTCTCTCGCTTTCCGCCGAAGAACGAACGAAGGGACGACGAAAAAGCGAGTGTCGCGACAAACAACCCGTTACGAGTCTACTCTCGTATCTGATTTAGAGGTAAAACGTTCGATCGATTCGATCTCTTACTTTTGACCATGATAAACCGATAAACGAATCTTCCCTCGATATATAAAAGCGCAGTTGAAACATGTTGTACATCATTGTTGGAAAGTTGTAGCGACGGTACTCTATCGGAAACAATACGCAGAGATTGCTTTCGCTAATCGAAAAGTGGTTGTTTACAGTAACAAAGAAATGAATGTACTGGGTGAGACACGGAGGCTGTTCAGTTTTACGACTGTTGTTAGTTCGCTCTTTTTACGCGAACTATCGTTTCGCGATTCCATTAATATTTAAATGGTTAGAGAATGTTACAAACAAAAAGGTAGTAATTTTTTGTCTATATCGATCCTCTCGCCTAACGTCTACGATATGTAAATGTGTAAAAGATGCCTGTAACTCTCGGGGGACCAGTGACGATAAATGACAAATGTAACATCTACAACGATACTTCATCAGTTTCAAAATCTCTCGAAAATAAAAATTCTGCATTTTCTAAACAATCGCAGTCGGATTGGCATACTTTCCGATGTCGTAAGATTACTCGTAAACTTTTTTTAAAATAAAAATTACTGCTTTCAACCAGGACTACCGTTTGGTAACAGATTTATCAATTATTTGAGCAATTAAAAGGAAGTTATAAATGAATAATTAATAATTTCTTGTCCACATTTCGTTGTATTTGAAGCGGTGAAGAAATGCTATCGTCGAGGAAGCAATTTAACGATATGACGAAGATATAACTGCAAAATTAACGACTCGAACACATTTACGTACGTACGATATATTTCTTCGAGTCTCAGACTAAGCGACGTACACGGTTGGAACGACAATAAGTAGGAAAGACGACATCGATGTGTAAATTGTAACGTAGGCTAATGCATCGTACAAAATTATATTACAAATCGCATAGTACATTATTAGTTAATTCGTATGCACTCACCCGATGTACTGAAGAGGCGGGAGATGCGACGAACTTCTCCATGTTGCATCCACGGTTGCACTTCGCTTCGTTTCACTCGCGACGCGACGCGATACGAAAATGCGTCGGGATTACGAGTATAATTTCACCGATGTTCGCGCGACGACGATCGGTTACGAACTGACACTGCGTAGGGTCGATGTAAAACACCAAGATCGCTCAAATAAACAAAAGGGAAAACGTCATACTTCGACGAATGTTATCGTTGTCATTTCGATAGTATCTAAACCGATCGTAATTTTAATTCGTAATTCTGTTTACGTCGTTCGTCCTGTTGTTTGGAAATAACCTAATAAAAACTTATCTTATTCCATTTTATTTTTATTGTCAAAAAACTACTTTTGCAAAAAGAAACTGGCATCAGGTAACTGAATTTTAACGGCCGTTGTTTCTACTTCAAAATACCATAAGAAATTTTTATCGTTGCCCACGAGATACGTCGTCTTTCGCGTTCCTCGAAACTTTTCCATACGACGATGTATCGCCGTCTGCCACTTTTTAGTTCGTTTCTTCTTTCGATCGCTTCGACTCCTTACCTCTGAGCAACGATCTATTAAGAGAAAAGAAAAAAAAGGCATTTCAACGATGGTAGTATCGCGCCTTCGCTCTCCTCGCAGAAAGAAGAAGAAACACCTCGACGCTTTCAAATCGAACGACCCTCTTTACGCTCGATTTTACTATCAGCCGAGCTGTCGAGGCTGTGATAAAACTTAACGTCGTTTCGCTCGATACGACATGAAACGGGGCAGCACCAAACGCATCCATTGCCTACAAATCCGACTTGAAGAACTTCGAGCGATAAAAAGTACGAACAAGAATCACGACGTTTGTTCCTGGTTATCCTTCGAGCATCCATGCGTATTACGAGTCTCGATCTTCAATTATAATAGTATACTTTCGGACAGAAATTTTCTAGAGAGTTTGACTCTACTGTCGTTGAGTCGACTGACTGAGAAATCTTTTAGGAATTCCTTGGGTGACTGCGTTCTCGACCGACACTCCTCGAATACGCTGCGCTTTGGAAGAGCAAAGGCCAAGAATTTTGCAATAAAACTTGCGTAACTCCGGGAACGCGTTCCTTTCGTCCAACCTTCGTCTTGTCAAAACTCCTTGCCTTCTTCACGCGCCATCGTACTTTTCTACTGCATTCTACCTTGTCGAAGGTATGTGTTGTTAATTGAGCAAGAGTTGTTTGCGACTGCAAATTAAGATCGACACGAGGCTGGGCAACGTCTCGTGTCTGAAAGAGCCTTGGCCTCTCCAAGGAGGCTTTATACTAAATTTTTGAACGAGTGCAAACGGTTCCGTTTAGGTCAAGCCGATTCTGTCGAAGGGTTTCAAATAATTCCACGTACCGACGGCGTAGTTTAACAACAGGCCGTGATAACGAATGCAAATAAAATCGTGCAACAGGTAGTCCAACCCCCGCGTTCGTGTACCGATCTACCGATTGGCTGTTACCTTTCGAGCGTAAAAATTCGCTATGATTTCCACGAGTCGTTTTAGCTATTCGTTAATGACGCGATGTTGTCGTCGATAATACGACGTTTTTTTTTCCACGGGTAATTAATAGAAATTTGGATAGAATTTCGTCAAGGGCAAGACTCGCATCGAGTCAAAACGTTGAATTTTCGATTTAGATAGAACATCGGTTCGATTTAATTCCTTATTGATCATTATTCGATTTCTCTAATCCGTGTATGATTATCGATGCGACAAGTCTCGAGATCTTCCTGAGACACAGAGAAGCAATGATAGCAAGAACGACGACGACGACGACGATAACGACTCCAATTCGAGAGGAAACAACCCCCTGGTTCAGGAGTGCTGTAAGCTAGGAGCGTTTCCGACACAGCATCGATTCTCTCCACCGCGAACACGGGTGAATGCGTTTCCTTTCCACGCTTCGAAGCATCTTTCCTCCCTCGATCTTTGAGGTATCACTCCGTTCTTCGGGAAGATAAAAGTCTACGAGATCGGTCTCTATCGCCTTTCGTGACGTACGCAGAGCCTTTTCATTCCAGGAAAAGGAAGAACAGAGACACGCATCTACGCGTCTTTCGAACTCTCCGGACATTTTTTCGCAACGTCAATGAAATAGCAAGAAGAATTTTTTGTCGACTATCACCATGAACCACGAGCGACGCGAAATATCGAATGTAGATTGGTCCGATATAAGAATATAAAAGGAAAGTTAAATCGCGGCTGAGTATATATCGAGCGTGTAAACTATTATTAATATGCCAGAGCTACCGGAAGGTCTCTTCGTTTTAAAACCACTTTTTAACTTAATAAGATGATCCTGACTCAAGGATTATCTCGATGAAAATTGGCATATATTCTGCAAAAAATATCGTTAACACGTTGAGCGCGGCGTCGGTCCCTGGGGACCGGCACTGCACTTTTTGTTTTTAAACAAAATTTTAAACAAATTTATTAAAACATTCTAGACAAAAATGTGGATTGGATTTACACATATCACAAAATCCGACAATTTTTTTATCAAATTTTTGGCTATCTTGCGTCCGAATAGTTTTGCATTTTTATTGTAACACCCCGAACAATATTTTCGGACTTTATCCGTAGCTTCTTTTTTTTCGTAATTGGTGAACAATTCTACATTGGCTGCACCATTGTCCCACTCCAGAAGAAAAATTGAAACAAAGTAGTATGTAGTCCTTTGTTCATTTTCCCCATCCCAAATATCACTTGAGCGCTCGCTCGCTACCTGCTGAATGGAAAGGACAGAAATATCGACGCCGCGCTCGACTTTGTTGATCAATTTAGAATATCGCTAATCAGTTTCATTCGATAATTTGCGATACCCCCGATATAATCGAATGAAGAAAAGGACGAATACACTTCTGTTCCACTCTCCGGACCTTTCCGATCCTCTCCAAACAATTTTTCAATCCTTCCTGCCTCTGCTCTTCTCTTAACCTACCCTAAGAGAGATAAAAAACAAATGGCAGACAGTGAGAATCGTCCTGACGCGTCCATCTTTTCCTAAATCTGAGAAACATCGTAAATATTTCGTGGCATCGCGGCACCTTCCTTTACTCGATCGATCTCAAGGGTCCACTTGGTCGACCCTTTCTCGATCGACTGTCATTAACCCCACGAACTTCCTCCCAACTTCTTCTCCCCGTGGGGCTTTCCTCGTGCCTTCGTTTTCCTTCTCGTCCTTCTCATCCTCCTCGCCTTACGCGCGTCCCGTCCGTCGCTCCTCGCCCAATGAAATGGCAAAAGCGCGCGTTTGGCCAGGCCAAGCGGCGACAACACGTCCAACGGGTCGATCGAGCTCGCGCTTACTACTTGCAGGCAATGCGAACTACGAGCCTATGGGTAGCTTTCGTAGTGGCCCACACGAGCGGATTTCTGTTGGTGGCCGGCGTGAGGCCGCATTGCGTCGATCCGCTGTCGTCGACGTCGCACGACGACGAGGTCTCTTCCGTGGGGGAGATCGACGACGATAATCCGACGGACAAGATCGAGCCTACGTGCGAGGAACTGCGCGCCATGTGGAGGTACACCAAGAGGCAGATTAGGGCGACCCACGTGGAGAACGACCTCCCCTTCATTCAGGACCCTTACGCCTACAAGAAGTGGAACAGCTTTCCCCGAGGTGAGAGAATTCGTCCCTGCCATCATTCGCTCCGTTTCGACTCTCTCGTTACTCCGTCCTTGGCTTCGAAGATAGAACGGCGGAGGCAATGTATCATTTTCTCGCGCGGGAGATGCTCCCTGTGCGAGCTTCGAGAGAAAAAAACCTTTTAGTGGTTATCGTCGCTAGGAAGGGAAGAGTTCCAAAGACGTTCGTTTCCATTTGCACGTAGAAGTGCGTAGAGGTGCACAGAGAAGGTAGAGGTCTGCTTTGGTGGGCGCGTACTGTGTAAAAGAAAGACGCGAAGGAATCGATTTTCAACACGAACTTTATTCGCCTTGGTTCGAGTCGACTTATGGAAACTCGTGTCGAAGTAATGCGAAGTTCTAACAAATTTTTTAAACTATACAAATTTTTCAAATCGTATAAATACGCGAGAATATATCGAATGGGTACGATTGAAATTCTCGGAGACTATCTCTTCGTTGGATTCTCCGCGACATCGTTTGCACGTGGGTTTTTCGTTCCTCGGGGTTGAGAAAAAAGTACAGCGCCCGCCGTCGAATCGCGCAATAATTCTCGAAAGATAGAAGAACGATCGCGTAGGTGCGTCAAGTTAAGCGGAAGACTATTTTCCGATGGAAATATTCGCTCGGTCGACGAACGCGGCTGAAAGTGTTTTTTCAAGCCCGCGCCTCTCGATGCGAATTTATCCGGCGCGATTGCATCCTCCAACTCCGTAACCTTCCCGACGACGAAAATCCTTCGGATTCGACTGTGTTTGGGCTCGGAGAGAACTCTTATATTCGTATGCGCACTCCGCATAGTAGAATATAGATCGAACGAATATAAAAGTTCTTTCGTCGTGTCTTCGAAGGGACGAAATAGTTGGTGTGGGATAACGGTCGGCTGTGCGAGAGAAGTTGAAGCGAACGTGTATGAAAAAAGTGACGCAAAAAACGAGAGAAGTTTGCAAGATCGATCGTAATTTTGTCCTCGTGTTTAATCGATAACGACGATCGTAAAAGAGACCAAAAAAGGCTACGTTTTCATTTTGCACAACTATTCGCTTTTATATGACTTCCCAGAGACGAAGCAAGTTCGACGCGACGAATAAAGTAATATCTACAACGTGACAATGCGTTGGGTCACCCTCTGTCACTCTCTATCCGACTTCAACGTCAACATGTCACCGCGTTAATAGCACAAAATATCGAAAACATGTTCACTCGAAATTAAAACGTATATTTTTTAAAATATCGGAGGAATTTATATTCGATATTTCGTGGCATTCGGAGTAATTATCGCGGTTTCGAGCTTTTCGATCGTTCTTTCTTTCTCTCGCTCGATAAAATGCCGATAAAATGGAGCGACGAGTTTTTCCGCGAACGTCGTCGCCTTTGAATTTCTCACGTCCGGCCGCAGTCGAATTCAGTCGTGTCACGACCCACGATAACTTCCCTCCAACTCGATAAATCCGACGAAGGCGGCGTCGTTACGAGACGACGAGCAACGGATCGATCATTTCGACTTCGATTAAACGACCGCGTTAAACCGCTTCGACCGCAACGAAGAGGCCACTATCGAGGCGCTCGTTTCACCAGGATCCCTCTTCCCTCGAGACAAGCCGGAAGACCGCGGATATCCGCGCTAAATGCGAGAGACCGTCAGAGTATCGAGAGATGCTTAATAACTCGCATATTAAGAATATTACAACGTATCTACTCCGATAAATCGCTTCGATCACTCTAAAGGCGTTTTGTCGCTCTTGTCAATCTTTGTCGTCTTTAGCGAAGAGGCCAACATACGAGCCGTTCACAGGTCAATTCGAATTCATGGATCACTTTCCGAATTTTTTTAAATTTAACTGTCGAAGCGCTCGATCTATTCGCTATTTTCTATATTTTCAACGTAGTCTGGCTAACGATAGGCATTGACGTCGTTAAACGATAATTTTTTGACCATTGAGAAATTACTCATTTATTTCGGAAGCCGATCCGATCACTCCGATATAAAAGATCGCAATGAAACGATTCAAGCGCAGCAATGAGTGCTCGATGATAACGGTGAATTCGTGAGTTGGTTTAGTGAGAGACGGACAGTGGCATAAATATATGTAATAGATAAATTCATAAAGGACAAAGTACGATTATTTTATAAAATTATTCAGTCGGTTTTCCTCGCTTTTTCTTTTATGGAGTCGATCGAATCGGCTCGTGGACGGCTCGCGTCCCGAACGAAATCGTAATCCTCGTGTGGCGGTGTTTAGAACGGATCGCGGAAAGGCCACGGACCCGCGCTGCCGGCGGAAACTCGCCGGTTTACGGCAGGGTTGTTCTTAAGGCACCGACCGGCAGGCGATTGCGCACTGACAAGCCACTACGGGAGAAGGCGTTCGAGGACGTCGTCTACTTGTACGGTACGGTGAACTTTTCCCCGCCATCACCGCGACGCCGCATTACCAGCTTCCGCATAGGAGGCGGTGGTTCGCCACCGATGTCCCAAGTGCCGCAATCCGGTAGCTTTCAACACCTGAGGGACCTGATAAGGGCCGAGAGAGCGCGCGAGTTGCAGGTTGGTACAGAGAAGAGAGCCGACTGGGTTGTGCGTAACGTACGTGGGTAGTGAGTTCATTGAAGAAAAATTTCATCTCGATTTCAATGACGGAATTACAAATCGTTAGGGTGCCCCCTAATAAGATATAATTTTGAGCTTGCCGATACGAAAGATATCCCAATATTTCGACGCATTTGGGAAACCCTTATGAGATTCGAGGCCCTATTCGTTCTCCTCCTTTTTTCCTTCTTGTCTCCTTTTCGCTCATCTCTCTAGCTTTCCAAAATCCATCTGCTTTCTCACTCCCCTTCTTTTCCTCCAAACTCTCGCCCATAAAGAACCTCTTTTCTCCTCCTCTCAACCTGTCACCCCTACCGATCTTCTCACCTTCATTCTCTTATTCCTAACAATATACATTCGTGATAGCCGAGCTATTGTTAAAATGGGATAAAAAGAAACACCAGATATTTTCACCGATACTTTTGATAAGTTAAGGACAATTTTGGTAGAATTAAAAAATATGACAAATCCATCAATTTTTGACTCTTCCGACTGCAGACCTCACCGTGTTGCGGAGTCGTACGGTATCGTAGTTCCACCACTCATCAATTCACGTCGTAGCACGGTAGTTCGATACTTTCGCTAGGGTTCTCTAGCGATTATACGAAAGACGATGCCGAATCGTCCGACTCGGATTAACGATCCTCCCTCGTTGGGATCTTTTTTCAGGAGCAATACGCGGCGGACGAAGTTGCCGCTGCGAAGGCGAGCAACGTCCGAGAAATGTCGACTGTTAACCGATACAAAAACATGCAACGACCTCAAAAGCATTTCATGAACTCGCTCGAGGTTCACGAATATCCTAGGAAGACTAAGTACGATGTCAGTCAAGCCTGGTCGGTAAGTTTTCCTCTGTCTTTCCTGCTACGTGTTTTTATCGTCGTTATTATCGTCTCTAGCACCTCGGCCGAGTTTCACGATCTCGACGGTGGGTTTTTTTTCTTTTTCCTTCAATTAACGAAGGAAGGGTCGCTTACGTTATCATTTTACGTCTGTTCGTTTCTCCCACGCGAAAAGAGAAAGAGAGACAAAACTTCGAGATTGTATTTGAAAGTCGCAGCAGCGGCTATGCGTAAGAATCCAAAATATTCGATCGATGATGAATTTATCCCATTAACAGTCGTCTTCGAATAAATTAACTTACGATCGCGCAAACTCGTCTTTCGTCGTGTTTTGTTTCGTCGTTAACCCCTTTAGTGCCGGAAGCCGATATATCAGCCTGCGCCTTGTAGCGCTTTACTAGTACATAATATTGTAGTACATAAATTATTGAATATGGGCAATTATTTTACGAAAGGGTATCACGTGGTAGCCGACAATTTTTTTACAAGCATTTCATTAGCAAGATCATTGTTCGAAAAACAGACATACCTGACTGGCACAGTTACCATGTACCTTCGAGTTATTTTTTATTTTTGTTATGTAATATTATTTATCTTGTTACAAAATATAT
>JAITYT010000341.1:676196-688673 GCA_025433975.1 Liostenogaster flavolineata
CATGTTTTTCTACATGTTGGATGTGGCCATTTTCAACAGCTATGCCTTGCAGAAAAAGTTAACAAAAAAAGAAAAAGAAAAAGTAATCAAATCAATAAAAATTAGTTTGCATGAAAAAATTTAAGTACAACAAAAATTAAATTTTTCTTAAAAATAATTAGTATAACTAGATGCGCCAAATGCAATAAATAATAGTATGCCAATGGGTTAAACAGGCAGACGTAAAGCTATTACCTAGGTAAGGGGCATTTTCCACTACGTCTTTCGTTCTCAATGTATCTTAATAAAACTTCTTGAAATCTGTGCAAAAGAGCTGTAACTGCTAATCGACCTGCAACGCCTCCTTCGTCATTTTCGAGTGTTTTATTGGAATCGTTGTCAGATTCATTATTTAAGCCATCCAACAAGGAAAATTGCAGAAGAGTTTCGAAGCAAGTCTTGGCAAATTCTTCTCTTAATTTCGTTTCTCCATTGGTTTCTACAAAACCACGGAAAGAAAATAAACAAGGGGTACGAAATATAACATTTCACAAATATTACGATCTACTATTTATTACCCAGATTAACCGTAGTCGCTGAGTGTATCGATCCCTTATTTAAGAGCATAACCACTCGTAAGATAAACTGATGAGGGATATGTTGAGAGTGAGGTAATACTTCGTCTCGTAATAGTTCCATTACTTGACAATCCACCGCTTCGTCCGCTTGAATTTCTTCGACTCCACGCTCTACATTTAGTACGCTACAATTAATAATGAAGTGACATAAAATATACGTTAGTATACAATTAACATTATGGCATAATTACCGATGTATCTACCTCGGTAGGGTTATTTACCTCTTTGGAAATAAAAAGTCATCTAATGTATTCGCGAGTTCTGGCCACATATTCTGGAATTGTTCGGGATACTTTCTAGCGAGAGGTAAGCCAGTGTGTAAAACTGCCAATAAACTCGTGACGGCTAGTTTCCACGTTGTCGGAGATGGACATGCATATTTCATAGATAAGGGCAAATGAAGAGCTTCTATGATATGCTTTAATACCTGGCCATCGATTACAGCCATTTCGTGTGCAGTTTTTTGATATAAAGTCACAACCATGGATAAAGCTTTTTCTCCGAAAGGAACATAATTCATCGTGACCCAGTCGACCTAAAGAAACAGTAACAAATATTTTCGTATATTTAATAAATTAATAAATAATAAATATAGAATTAATAATATATCTCAATCACGTACAGATGCACCTCTAACTTGCGAGATGTGTTTCGTTAGAATTTTACCATAGGTAGGGGCTTCGCATGCTAATTTCGAGAAGTTTAATAATTGTAAAAATATCAAAACTATCATTGTCCTTAGATTATCTGATCCATTCAAGGCTTCCTGTTTTAACAATATATTATGATTTAATAAATTCTTCTCCACGAAGAAAAACTATTATATTGCACGGAGTAAATGAAATAAAATACCTTTTGTAAAAGTTCCATCGAATGGAGTACACCATCTTGTAAATGCGTAAGAACCACGTCTGGAACTGCTGATAAAATATATGGTGTTGATTCACCGTGTACTGGAACTGCTACAGCGTTTTTCAATACTATACATAATTTTTGTAAATCAGTTCCAGTAAATCTGTAATCGTACATATAGAAAATCTATGAAATCGGTTAAAATTAAATCTATAACTAATTAACATCGAAACGAACAAGATAAACAAACGAAAGATTCGTCGGATCGAAATATCGATAATTGATTTTAACTAATATATTCTACGTGCAATACCTACGAATCAGTTAATTTTCATTTATAAATAACTTGAAATAGCCTACTTATTTCTAATATGTTGAAAAACAGCTGGAAATATATGAACAAGAGCAGTCAGAAAAGCTTGCGATGGTACGTAGGGCTCAGATTCGCTTTCCTGCGGAGGTGTAGTACTTTCCGTACCAATATTTAACCATACTCGCCATGCTACTATCCATAATGCTTCTGAATCATTCGATTGTATAATCTCATTATTATCGCTTCCTTTTTGAAGATACAAAATTTCTTGGAACGATTTCAAGGCTGCTAAAGATACCTAAATTGTAAAGTTTACATTTACAATTGAAATAATTTTAATTTAGCTGTTAGAATATAATTAGCGATTCAAATATACGTACTTCATTATTTTTACTGAGAGCAGAATTTTCTATAAATTCAAGAAGAAGGGACCAAGCTCTAGGAAAATCACCCAACATTTGTAATAATTGACGTTTTGTATTAAAAACTCTAGCCACTCCGCTCAATGTTAATACCTACAATCGTTAAAAAATATTCTAAATATTTATTTCAAATTCTCATACTTTTATACATCCTTGTAGCGCGAAAAGCTAGTACACACCCTATATATTATGTACCACTTTCAAACTCAATACATAAAATCTTAAACTCGTGATATTCTGAATTAGCTTTGGTCGAGTAAAATTATATTATGTAAATGTTTATACTAGTGAATAAAATCACAAATACATAATATCCTATAACATCGGAGATGCATAAACTTACCTGTGTTTCCGCCCACTGTTTTTGCGCAGTATTTCTGCTATGATGTATCAATATATTACCACCAGTATCAACTTTTTCACTACTAGCTGAATTGGACAAACTCCTAACTTTATCTAGTAGTGGAAAAAGAACTTGCCAAAGTACAGCTTGCCATGTTGGCTGATGTAAAAGACTTCCATGAGCAGAAATTGTAGAAAATAAAGTTTGACTAGCTGATTTACGTACAGCGGGTCGAGAATCCACGCATAAATCGCCTGACAAGATATGACAAATAGCGATCTTTTAATATATAGTAATATTATATAATATTATATAAAGTATAAGGAATATACAAGCAAAACCAATTACCTAATCTTGCGTAAAGGCACATCCATAGTTTATCGAATGGCGGCATATTAGTCGTACCAGGAAAATCAGGGAATACAGACGATGAATCCCCGCGTAAAGAAATACATAACTTTTCTTGATTTTGATAAAAATAATCACTTATATTCCACTGAAAGAAGGAAACTAAGATATTACAAACGATCAGTGAAAGATCGAATGACTTTCTTTTTTTTTTTTTTCAATTAAAATTATTCTATTCTCACCATCAAACCGACGGCTGTTAATGATATATTCAATTCTTGGGTTTGTGATCCAAATTTAGCAGCGGTATCCACGCATAAAGGGAGACATCTCCATGGCATTACAGGTAAAAAATCTGTTACTACTAATTGCAAACACTGAAAAGCAATTCGTACCAAAGCTTCACTGTAACCAATTATCTTGGGTTAGCTGAACGTACTATTAAATACTCGTAAATAAAATGTCTAAGGAAACGAGATAAACATGTACCCATGATGATCAGATACAGCCCCGATTATGCCCAGTACTAAAGGCCATCCATGGAATAGAGTTTCTCCAGCACCGTGAAGTACTTGCAATACGCATTCCAGCTGACGTTGCCTTACATCTCCATGACGCACAGAGGATAATTCTGATAATGGCCCCAAAAGTAACGTTTGAAGTTTCTATAAAGGCAAAATGCAAAATATACGATAAGTTCATTTCGTAATACTTTACGTGAGTCCATCTGAGATAAACACAGAGTTTAAGGCTCGATCTTGGTAAGTATGTGGTGAGCGAAAGGCACTATTAAAGAAGATTTTTTACTTACTTGATTATCGCGTAATGGTTCTGGATATTTGTGTTGAAGTGCCATTTTGACAAGATATGTGATAGCCTCGACTCCCCATTCTCTCATACGAATATGCGGATGCTGACATACTTCCAACAAATGATTTGTTAATGGTCTCCAAAGTACCTCCACGCGCGGCAAATTTACGAGACCAGTTTCTAGTAGTTTTGCCACAGCAAAAAGAGACGGCTCCTAAAATAAAATTTAAGACAGTACTGAACGTGTACGCTATTAAACGAAATAAAAAATAATTAATAATAAATTATGTAAAGACGTCTTTTAACAACACATACTCTATTGGAATAAGCTAACTCCATTGCTTCGTGACTTAGTTTACACAATGCATCTATTAAATGATGCAAAGCGACGTCATCAAGATACTGACTACTTTCGAATAGTCTACTGAGCATGGCGCTAAGTACAGGTAAATCAGCCATGACAGCGTTAGTTAATACTGCATTCGGATCGGCAGCAGTTCTTCCAGCTTTTAATGATCCACCGGTGGAAGGTTTGAGACCAAGTATCCACACGAGATGTTGAAGAGTTGTAAGTACTAAATGCCAAGCACTACCCAGTATGCTACCATGACAATGTGCCAATGATAACAATGCGCGCATACATTGCAAGTTCTTCGCGGTCAACATAACAGGACCTTGGTGCGCACCTGTACATAAATAATATTTCAAATAATATAAAGCAAGTAATGAAGTGTTACGATTACTCGATGCGCACAAAGAATAACATTATTTAAGTGTACAAATGTATCAACATAAATTGTAATAATGCGCCGTATAATTGAAATGATTTTATTGTATCGGGCTCGTAAGAAAGCAATTTCGATCTTTTAGTATGAAGCTAAAGCTCGATCTCGTTAGTTATTATTTATGTACCAATCGGTAACGATGCAGTCGGTAAAGGTGTTCCAACAGCAACAACTTGCTGTCGATAATCTGGTTCACCCACTGTTAAATTATATTGCGTTGACTCTTGTGGCCTCGCGCTCGGTATGCCTTGAGGAGCATTATACAATACAGTCAGTGCATAATGAGGTGGCAAAGATGCTTTACATATTGCAGTGATGAATGCATCACGAGGAGTTTGTAAATCTAACTGACCGCAGAGAGATGCAAACGTTTGAATCGCTTTCAAAACATTTTCTGTTGCAGATTCATCGGTGCTGAAAATTATACGTGCCACGTGACGATCAATTACGACATTGCGATCGAAAGAAAATATAATTACATTAAATACTTTTACAATGAATTTAGCACGACATTGACGAGATTCAAAAATAATATATCGTAATGCGTTACCTTGCATCTATCAAGGGACTCAAAGCTGCCAATAAACCGCACCAACTGGAGTTAATTAACTGCACATGAAGTCTTTGTTGGAATTCAGTTGGTTTATAATGATTCTCGACGTCTTCTTCTCTCGTTCCGTTAATTGCATGTGAAACCGAACGTATGATATCTAACAAACATGCATAAGCTATACTTATTCCATAACCGATTGGTATTTGAGGTGGTTCGACTTTATCAAGCATCTCCAAGCTAAAATATAAGTTTACATAGAATAATGATAGATCGAAAAGTATACTTATTTTAATTATCCGTATAAATTGCCCGTAAAAAATCATAAGATACAATGATCCATACTACGTAGACTTTGCTTGGCCACTTGTAAACGTCGCTACTACGGGTAACCAAATACCGCGCGAATAAAAACCCGGTTGCGGTGACACACCAGGGCCAACAGGCATTCCCGTGAATAGCGGAGAAGCAGTACCTTGGACTGCAGTGGAATTTGTAGCTATATAAAAAGATTCGTTAATATTTATATTCGAAAGATCTCGAAAAAGAATACAGTATACATTACCTGTACCACTTTGTCCAAACATCTGTGGGTTAACAAAGAGACTATGCACATAAGCACCTAAACTGTTAACGATATCTTGAAAAATATTTGTCGCGTGTGGTTGTAAATCGTAACATTCGCAAAAGTTTGTGAGAAGATCGGCCTGAACCGTCATTTTGTGTAATACTTCCAATGCTAAAGCTCGTTGCCACGTTGGTTTATCAGGATCCAAAAATTTAACGATAAGCGATAAAAATATCTCACACTCCGTTACCTAAAACATAACGACGATGTAACAATAAAGCTAATAATAAGCAATAGAGTCTATACTTACCAGCAACGAATGATATTTTTGTACTAGAATGGATACAACTCGTAATAATCTCATACTAATAGGAAAGTATGGCTTATCGAGCGGAGTGGCCTGTTGTATCGAAGCTGGTACAGAATTACGATATTTAATGTTAGGAGAAAAGAGCTTTATCACTAGCGCACAAACTCTTTCCTTCAATAGAAAACTAAATTCAGAATGCTGAAAAATGGAAATGTAATGATGTATCGTGATAAAGTATATTCGATTCAATTTCGTTGAATAATTAAATTTCAAATTATTATCAAGTACCTTAAAAAAGACGGATGAAAAATTTGTTAGAACAGATTCAAGTAATTCCAATCCAAACGTTCGCGTCATTTCTGTAATTCCTATTAACCAATATGGCTGATCCGCATTCACTAATTGCACTAGATCCTTGAAGATACAGAAGAATTTTTAGACGGAACTTCATAAATATCGTACTATTCAAGAATCATGCTACGATGTTAACCAAGAAATTAAGGATACCTGAAACATTAAGTATGCATCCGCCGCGCAAGGCCCCAAATTTTTAGGTGCCTGATTCGTTGGAGTTTTTAATTCTTCTAAGTTAATTTCTTCGGTTTCTTGGTGATCGGGCGTATGTTCATCTTCTGCGACAACACGCTCAAATACTAACGATACCAATTGCCTAACGGTAGCACCAGCTGTATTAATTGTCGTACAATCTTTTGTAAAATGTAATCTAAAGCAAAGAACTAAATTCTACAAATAAAAAACGTTTCCATTAATTTTACTTTATGGAGAAATCATTCACTGTGTACTTATTCGTGTCCTTTCGTAATCACAAAACATACCCTTGCAAGCGTATCTCCATGTACGATAGTATTACTTGTAAGTAACAGAGTCACCGTCTGTAAGACTTTAACTTCTTCCGTACCAGCTCCCATAAGCATCCATAGCGTATCCGTGATGTAGCGCGCACCTTTTTGATCTATAGCCTGTTGCGTTATTAATCGCTGCATCATGCCTAAGCAGAACTAAAACAATTTGACGGCATTAAGTGAACACGAATACGACATTCGTTAAACATTTGACAAAATATTTCGTTTTAATAAAAGAGTTACCTTAATGATTTTCGTGTCCTTACTTTCACAGCCTTGAACCAAAGGATAAAGAATCTGATTCACGATATAATACACTGGAGTGCCTGAGATGTTTAAAGCTATTCTTAATTTTGCTATGCCCTCTTCGCATGACTATAAAAGAATAATAAAAGATCTGAATTTCGTACCCTAAATTATATTTCTAAATCGTATTCACCCCCGTCACCGACATACTATTACTGTTCTATTAATGTAACAGACCAACGTCTACTTAACAATTTACTACTAATTTTTAGTTACATTGGCACGTCCTTTCTACGACTACTTCTTGAAATTAAAAAGTATATTAAAAAGTAGAATGTGAGTTTCGCTAACTACGAAGAAAATAGGAGCTCCAATTCTTCTGTCAAATCTTTCAAATTGACGGCTATTTATTCTTTTTACCATGACGTTAAAGTCACAAATGAAGTATGTTTAAGTCAAACAGAAATCAGGTGAAACATAAACAACATAGAGTTCGTATCTGTTCATAATTATGTAAATAAATAATTCTTTCATCTAGCTTGGCCCTAATCTTATATCGTGCCTTACATTTTCTAAAACATGTGATGCCTACTTTGGCTGCTACGAAAAATCAAGGTTAACCTAAATTTACTACGAAATAATCAACACTGATCTCTTTCATTAAAAATACATACGAAAGTAACGAGATATAACTGACCTCCTTGATTTGAGGGTATTTTTTCTTAGTTTCAGATGCGAGAACTTTCAAATCGACCTGCAATGATTCTAAAAATTTGGAAACATTTTCCTGACTACCTGCGACGGCTGCATTCGCCATCGTGTCAAAATTATATTGTTCGTCACTATTTCCTTTCACTTTAATTCATGATAAATCAACACGTTACAACCCACTAATCAGTAAAATTCATATCTCTTCGGTAGTAGGTGAGTTGGCATATCATATGTCGATTATCAGGAATGACAGCGGACATAGGTGACGATCCATCAGGCTCGCCCTTTTGGAAACATCCACCACCTACGCCGAGTTCATGGATTCCGTTGACGTGTCTATTTTGAATCGATTAAATAAGCTGCGGCTATCGATGTGGAACAATTTCGATTAACAAACGTCAACGGAATTTAACGTACGGCTTCGATTTGATGCCGCAAGGGAAGAGATCAATCGCGAAAATAATAATGGCAATGTAAATCTACCCGAAGGTAATTTATCCTTGACGTTTAGAACTTGTAATCTATACACTTTTAATCTATGGAGATTCGAAGGAAAGTTTCGCGATTTTTTCTTGCAATACGGACCGTAAAATCGAACAAAAGGATCGATAGGAAGGCGACGGGATGCTACGACGACATAAAATTAGACGCAGCGATCGACACGTATGCGTTATGCACAGTAAAAGATACTATAGCAAATAAGCGACGATAATAGGAACGCTCGTTATTTTTCTGGTAGAGTAATAAAGGCAAAGAGATAACGATATTACATATAAATTTATCTTTCGGAAGTTAAAGACATTCGAAGTACATAACATCCGAAAATAACAATTCAATGGATTTCCGTGTAAATCGAATAAGCGAAGGAATCATTGCCGTATCGCTACGTCCACGTAAAGAAGTAGTTCCTATCTTTTTCTAACGTGAGAACGTACATCCTTTCGCTTGGAAATCGCTTACTTTTATAACGCAGGGGATCATAGCGTGCGAGAAGAAGTATTGGTAACTTTGCTCCCTCGATCGTATATCTTATATAGCAACTTATCATTTTTAAATGATCCTTCCCTTCGTAGTATCGGAATTTACCTGATATCATTCTTAACAAATTGCAGGGAATATAAATTATGGGTATGAAATAGAATGCGTCTATACCGCTAGATTGATTGTGTAAGAATCTAAAAATTATCGGCCGCCATTATTTGATTGTTACAGGAGCGCTGAACCAACAAAATCACTTTACCAATGGATTGCGCGCGCAATCAATTTCAATTATTTTTCAATCAATTCATTCTCGCAATTTTCAATCGCAAAATTCAATAATTTATAAATCAATTACTAACTAACAAGAAACTAACGAACAAAAATAATACGGATATTTTTATGCAACTTTATAGAATCGTTTTATTGATAAAACGTATTTCATGCGTTCGAATCAGATTTGAAATGTCTGAAGTATCGATTTCAAAATTCGAATCGATTCGAAGATTCAAAAATTAATCGTTAAGGCGTGAACGCATCTAAATTTATTCATTTAGAAATATGTTTCTTCGTATAAATATCTACCTTATATTCAACGTACAATTATTACATATTTATTATCCAGATGTATTAGCCAGATTCCATAGCGTTCTTGATAAAATCCAAAAAGTAATATACTTTAGTATAGACATCGGGAGAGCCTATGGCGCAAGGTTTGGTCCAAGAAAATATTCCTACGACTTCATTTCGATAAGCCAATGGACTTCCACTGTCACCCTAAACCAAGTAGAATATCAATTAGGATACTGATCAAATGATCCACGGATTATGAATATTTACAGAAGCATTTGTTTCTTTTATAGATTCGATTCTTCGTAAAAATATCAAATTCGCAAAAATAGACGCTCGACGGGAATAATTTGTCGTTCATATTGGCGAGAGCGTTAAAATTAGAACAGTTGACACAATGAAAAAATAATAAATTAGATAAAAGTGTCAAACGACGCGTCTCACCTTACAGGCGCCAATTCCTTTTCGTTCGAAGGTACAAATCTGAGAGTCTAGGATGGTATTATTGTAAAATCGCTGGCAGGCATCTTCGTTCAGAGTAGTCACGGATACTTTCTGCAAGGCGCTTGATAACAGGCCGTGTACGTCGGATCTACCCCAACCGCTTAAAATGGCCGACACATTTGCCGATGTGTCGAAAGTAGGTAGCATGATGGACGATTGGGACGGACTCTTTGTTACGTTCGCGTTCAACTGTACGTAAATTCCGATGCACTCGTACGAAAGATTTCTTTTATTTCAATACGACATTGAGAAAGAAAATACAGAATATTTCATACATTTAAAATTAAATACATCGCTAACGTCTCTCTCATACAGCGAATACGTAGACCGATTCTACGTCTGCCAAATAAACTCCTTCTTCATATTCCAATGAGATAGTTCGGATTTATTAAACTGTGATTTGAAATTAAGACTCACCGTGATAACTACCAAGTCGTTGATCCATGAATCGTTAGCACCAAAAACGTACTCAGGATGGCAATGGACGCTTTTGACCCGGTGTACTTGACCACCCTCCTTCAAAGAATTCGTACCAGTGACTATCGTTAATTCCTCGTAAGGTTCTTCCAATAGATCGCAAAGGCAATGGGCTGCAGTCAAAACGTGTCTATTGCTGATGAGAGCACCTCCGCAAACGTGTACCGTATTTAAATACCTCAAGGATACTTGGTAAGGAAACTCGTCCGTATCGGCGTGTTCTCCTCCGACGATGCGTTTCCTACGTGGTCCACGTGCCTCTACTATTAGATCGAGTAACACGAAACGTCGGATCGTTCAAAGCAGAAAAGAAACATTGATTTTTATTATAAATATAAATGAACATTCTATCGATAGGAATCAGGTCGTGCAATATGAGATGTCGAAAAGAGAAATCGGTTTTTACATTCGAATAAACGTTTTATCGATCAAAGTCGTTTTAGGAATCGATTCGCAAACGATGAGAAATCCGACATTTCATATCAGACGACCCAAGAGTAGAATAACCCACTGAAGTAACTAATACTCAGCCATAATGCATTTTATTAACAGAGAGAAAGACTTTGTTTTATATTTTAGTCCGTTGATCCTGAAACGGACGAATCTCCATCACGATTTATCTTTGCTTACCTCCGATAATGATGCTGAATAATGACATCGCTACCAAACATAAGAAGATTGCGCTTCGACTCGTCATTTTATACGTTGGAAACTCGATCAGTTATTTCCCATAACAATGAACTCATCAAAACTTGCACTAGGAAGAAGAACAAGATGATCTTACTATTTGCTTTTATAGAAAGGTGATGCGGTTATTTTATCCTCTTCCTCTTTTAATTCACACGGTTGAAAGAACCGCGTTATTTATAGGGCAACCCAATATTTACTTGGGTTATGGTGGCCGGAAGTTGTGTCAAAAATTGCTGAAATATTTCCACGAGCGTCGTTTCCTCTATCTTCGCGTCTAAACGTCTTTTACTTCAAATAAAATACGAAAGATCGGGCTAAATACAGGCTGTCTTAGAAACCGTTTAGGAAGGGCGAGTTTCATGGAAGAACATTGTTTACGAATCGAATTATCCAACGCTTTGGACCACGTCGTTGAACGAACGTTCGATCGGTATGATTCGATCAAACGATGACTCGATTTGTAAACGAACCGACACGACAAAGCAGCAACGTGAATCATCGCGTTTGAAAGGCGCGCTGACATTGCATCGTGCGTGTGAATCGATGTATCTGTCGAATATGGAGTTGTACGATAAATTCGTGTTAATTGTACGGAGATGTTCGCTTTGAACTCGATCTTAAGAACGTAATTTTTTGTCGCGAGCTGATGCGAGTAAGCGATTTTAAGTCAACGTTAAATCGTGGCAGGAGGTATTTTTTTTACCTCGAGCGGAGACGCGAAAAAACGACGCAATTCGTTGATGGTTTTTTTATCGCAGGCGGACAAACGAATGACAAATAAAACTCCTGACAATAAAACGATCAACTGTACGTTCGTCGTCCAGTTTAATTCTTATATACCGTTTTATCTCACGACAAATGGCAGGTTTACGGAGTATTTTTAATTCCGCGAATACGAAAGTATTCATTGGGAAAATCACGCGAACGATAAAGCTTTAATCTTGTCGCAATATAATGTCAAAATAAAACATGATCTTGATATGAAATAGATCGAATGATCTAATTGCTGACACAAGCAAGAACGCACATACGTGCGTTGTATCGAAAATATTGCCTTTGCGTATCCTTCAAATATAATCGAACCTTGGCGATGGCATGGAATTTTTTCCGTGCGTGCAGTAGGAAAATGGGGGCGGGGGCGGGGGGGGGGAGAGAAGAATGGAAATTTATGTTTCACCATGTAATTACCCTTCCCCTTCGGATAAAGGATCGAAACTTTGTATAACACGGTTTCCTTTGATAATCTATCGGATAGTAGATAAAATTAAATCAGGTTACTTTGGACTACCTTATCGTGCTATATACTCTTCAATTTACTAGCTAGATATTGTTACGGTGGAACTCTCAAGTTTGAAAATAATCGAGAATGTTTGGTGATAATTCAAGAAGAATTACGAAAATTTTAATACAACAGAGAAGTGGAGGAGTACTTAACACGTTCAACCCGGCGCGAACCACCGGTGGTCCACACCTAGTTTGCTCTGTCTGACGGCGTGGACCATCGGTAGTTCCCATATGTT
>JAITYT010000341.1:696960-710352 GCA_025433975.1 Liostenogaster flavolineata
TATAATCCTTCGACCAGGAAACCGACGCTTTTTCCTGTGCACCGTTTGGTTACCTTGTCTACACCCTCCGCATTCTTTATCATAACGACATCGTTGTTATGCAGCGCTCGTGAACGATACTCGATGCGCCTGGTACCGTCCAGGCACATCCCTCGTACGTCCATCATAATAGGATGATTCTTTTGTATTACGAAAAACTGCTAGCACGAAGTCTAGAAGAAGGTGTCCGGGGCGGGGATTGTCACACAGTGCCTTCTTGACCTCCTGAAGAAGAGGAGTTCCCTCGATGCGCGCGACGGGGCCTTCAGTCCCTCAGCCGATATCGCGTCGGAAAGGAGTCAAGCGGTGACGGAGTGAGCGCGCGAGCCGCGAGTTCGAGTAAGGTAGTAGCGAGCGTTCAGTCGTGTAGAGCGTGCTCGTGCGACACATTTCGCATCTCTCCACTCTGTCTGCCGTCAGTTTTTGCTCCTGTCGTCTAACGATAACCCAGAGCCACTAAGAAGCACAAGAACGATAATAAGAGGCTAGAATCAGCCGGAGCCAGCTGGCGCGAGACCAATAGCGAGTGATAAAAGGGCGAAGCCGTTCAAATAAAACGACAGGTCGATCGATCGATCGATCGATCGATCTCCTCTTCGCTGATCGAACAATCGCGAGATTTTCGCCGCGCGAACATCGCTGTCGAGAAGACGAAAGCTCGACGACAAGAGAGAGCAAGGAGCACGACGCTCTTACGGCTGCGTGGAGGCGCGCGATCGCGGACCAAGCGAATCTCGGTTTCACGTGGAGCATCGAATCAGGTTAGTAGTGAAATCTCAACGAGAACGGTGGGCGACGTTGTTCGGGGACGTTTGGTGGTTGTCTGGCTTCTTCTTCCTCCCGAAGGAACGAAGAAGGGGCAAGGGAGGAAAGAAGAAAGAAAGGGAGAAGGAAACCCTATAGACGAGTATTCGATATTTTCAACTTCCAAACTTCTTCCTTCGTTCTCGTCTCGTTCTACCTTGACTCTCTCGTGACTTTCCAACTGGCATGAACGTGCTCCTCGAAAGTTCGGTACTCGATTTCCGAGCTTTCGACGTTGGAACGTCAAAAATGCGGATCGAAACGCTCTCGTTTGCCATCGCTTCTCTTTTTTCTGTTGATAAACTACGCTTGGTCGCGTTCAGCAACGTGCTTGAGATTCAAGATATGAGTCGAGCAATTCGTGTCTTGTATTTCCGATAATCGATCGCTGATTCGGATTCTTATTCCTTCTTTCGCTCCGCCTGTCGTTTCTCTTTCTCTTTCCTTCGTTGGAAAGGGACGAGGTATGACAGTTCCAAGTGCGTCGATTCGGAACGTGAAATCTAACGAGAGCGGCTCTTACGTTAATCCGAACGTAGTAACGCTAACGTTGCACCTTATACGTAGGTGTCTCGCGAAGGCGCGTGAGCAGCCTGCTAACTATCGAATGTCGCTTGAATGGCAGCCACTGAGTGCGAGTGCTCTTTCTTTTTTTTCATGCTCCTTTTCCTTTCTTTTTCCTTTCTTCCTTCCTTTCTCTTTCTCTTGGATACCATCGACGACCGTTTCTTCCAGACGCAATTTTCAAATAGTCGAGTTCATAAACGCGAGTTCGGTGCACTAGGCGACATCGAACGCATCGAAGGACATGGCGGTCTTCGTACCGTCTTTGTGGTTTACTGGAAAAAGCAGACGAGGAGAGGGAGAGAGAGAGAGGGAGGGAGAGAGAGAGAGAGATCTTATACGCAAATGTCGCAAAACAATCGAAACGAGCGAGTTTCGCAGGCTAGCTGCAAAGACGGCGTTCGATCAGTTTGACGCTACTGATATACGCGTCTTGTCGTTGAAGCTCCGCGGTTTTTTTGAAATTTCTCGCGCCAAAATCGACCACCAATCGCTGATCTCGGTCGACCGATGTCACTTCAAAGTGTCTTCGACTAAACTAATCTCAAGCAGGGAGGAAAGTTCGAGGAAGTCATTCTAGGAGGAGCCAACAAAGCTAGTGGGGGAAATAACAAATTCCGTAGCGTTTCTTCCAGCCTAAGAAACAGGGTTAGTCTCGAACATCGATCATCGAGGTTAACATTCGCAATAATTGCAAACGTTCCTTTATCGCGACCTATTCGTCGTTCTAAAAATTTTTGACGAAAGTTAATATACTCTTCGAAGACCTAAAGTTAAACAAGGAGACTCTTGGTTAGAACTTGGAATAATACGAAATGATTTCTTTTGATAAGTCATCGAATGGTGCGTTGGGAGATAAAATTGGACCAGGAACATTTTCGACCATCTTATCCTGTTGTACTCTTTCTTCTATCCATGACTGCTTACATAGGAACGGTAATCCGTAGAAAAATGTGAGTAAAATAGAGAAACGAAAAAGTTGAATAAAGTACGAAGTACGTCTCTATGGATTTAGGAATTGACCCCTTCGATTGCTCTCATCGGTTGCCTCAAAATGTATGCACAAGTACAGCGCGAACTTCCACTAGACAAGCATCTTTCGTTCGATCGATCGATGCGCTTCGCCGAACTTACACGTTCGATGTAATTGTGATAAGGTATGCGTCGATGCAAAACGATTTAAATTATACGTACATTTCAAAACTAATTGAATGGAATAGCGTGAACATTGTATGGTCCGCTAACTTTCTTTCTTGGTTTTAAGCTAAACGACTAATCGCGTTTTCCCTCGTCCGTTTGCTTTCTCGCAAACGCGGATCACAAAGTCTATCAAAGTTAAACGAGCGCGAGATCCGGTTCAAGTATTTCCCGATCGATTACACGGAATTTCCTCGAGATCGCTCATCGACCTCCATCGGTCTTGATCGTTTCGTTGCAGCCTCGCGATCACGTCGAATACCTTGTTTTTCGCCGGTCGATGCACTTAGTAAATCGAGTCGAGGTTGAAGACAAGGTGAACCTCTAACCCAGCCTTTCTCGACATTTCTTTTTCTCAGTTCATGAACAGACGTTCCCAGCGTAATTATCTTGATCCCGTTGCCATACCAATCGGTCGAGGGTTGTCCGCGTTTCAAGGTTCCGAACGTTTTTACCGAATGAAGATAAAATTGAACGTTATGGACTGCGCATAAAAGCTCGAAAGGTTATTGTGAAGTTTGCGGACTATAGGGGGTCGAGTATGGTTGCCTAGCCGAACGACTTCCGATAGCAAACCACATCGGCTGATCGTTCCCGAGCGACGCGTCTCTATGCACAGTCCTAATAACATCGATCTTTGTTCTCCGATCGAGCGTGATCCAAAACCAATCCGAGAGCTTGCAACGTTCCCCTATCCGTTTCCCGTTCATCGAGTCGATCGATCGCTCGTCCCCAAGGGACTTTCCATTCCGACGTAACCTTAAAAACCCTAACGTGACCCGTTTTGAGTGGATTTCACACTCGTGAAAGTTGTTAATAAGGCAATTCGACCGATCGACCGTAACTCAGCGGTGCGAGTTTCCCCTTCGACGAATCGTTTTGTTTTCGCCGTTTATTTTCTAAGTCCGCTAAAAGTTCAAACGGGGTTGTTCCATGATGGATTTCGAATCAGATAGACGTTGACCTGCCGATCGAAGGACGATCATCACTGGGCTACGTCGCGGAAGCACATCATGGCTTGTAAATTATCCGATAAAATAAATCCCCGTAATTACCAAGCGACAGCGTTTTTAGGATCGTCGTTATATTTTATTCGCAGTAAGTGACATCCTGATTGATTAGATGGGAGTTGTCTTATGCATTCCGCTTAACAAATTCAAGAGGTTTTTGCTAACTATCCTTACGCTCGTACAAAGCTTTTTTGTAACGCCACGAGTCGTTTTATTATCCGCGAGGTTACGTCTTCGAGACGAATTATACATAATATCCTCCAATGAGACTAAAAACATCCGCAGGATGCCAAATACCTTCTCACGTTCGTGTAAGGTGATTGGAGCCATTTTTCAAAAATGTCACTATTTTCGAGGTATACAAAAAAACTCATATTTTCTTCGATTTGGTAGTTACGTCAACATGATGTTAACGTTTTTCTACTTTGAATAATTATTTCCTTTTTTCAATTTTTTTTAAAAGATTCCTTTCTCGTGAACTTTAGCTCGCGAACGAAGGTCTGCGTCTCGCCTCTGTGCAATTTTCATCGCGCCTTAATGATTCTCGAAATTTAACCGAAAATATCGCCTTCGATTTTACGCAATTGCGAGTTAGTTCGAAGTCGATCCGAGTCGTTCGATAGGTAGATCTCTTTTTTGCCAATAAGTGAAGGAACACGTAATAATCTGACGATTGTGCGACTTGATGACGGAACTGATGATACCGGCACTCGCGTCTTACCGTGATTATCTTATAATAAGGTTATCTGTATTATTACATGAAGTTAAATTGGTTTCCATAAAGTAACATGAACAACCGATAACGAGATAAGGCGCGTATATAAATTATACGTAGAGATCCGTATTTGGGCGAATCGTTTCTACGTTCCAACGAAAAACGTGACTTTTGTTACGTTCGTACAATACGCTCTCGCGGTAAGTCGAAATATCAAAGTTCCAACGATTAACGTCGAGATCAAGAAATACGTGTATAAGCACGTAACACCGATAGAACTCGCTCGTTATTCTACTATTAAAGCTAATCGCTAATCCCCGTTATGCGGAATTTAAGAAATTGCTGAACTGGGCGAATCTAAGTTCCAGCTCTAATTGAAAAATCGATCGGAACTAGACGAGTTCTTTCGATTTACTTTCTTTGAATACCGATTAGATCGAATACGTCGAGACGTTTTATAATTTGCGCGAATAAACGACTATTTTCTTTGGTCTAAAGTCTTTCGTTTTTCCGCACAGTCATCGAAGCGTCTTTCCTGGAACCCTGAGTCTTCTTAACGCAATGATTTCATATTACGTATTTGGAGGTACCCGGTATGATTGCATTTAATTTAATTGATAACAAAATCGGGCAAGCGAATTAAAACCCCTACCTCTTTGAGTCACGTAACCATTCGTCGCAAGAAATGTACTGATTAAAAACGTTATACTAATGGGTCTCTCCTAAAAGTAATCATACTCCCATTATATATGTTATATATGTCATTTACGGCATAATTTTTTCCGCGAGTCGAGTCGAACATTGTAACGCTTCGATACGAGTGGAACAAAGAGTTAGAGAAGCTTTTTTTGATTCAGAGACAATGCGCCGTTTTGCAACCCTTTCTACGTGCTTACGTAGAGGCGCAATCGCTCCTAGGCGCTATCACGAAATATCTTCGATTTCCCCTGTTTGATTTTCCCTGTTTTGGACCTAAGAACTCCAGTATATTTTCCCCTGTATCTTTGATCTCGAAATAATAACAATAATAGTTTCGAGTGCCTCTGGACTGGACGTACATTCCTAGGAAGTTACAATCTAAGCGCATCGGCTGTCATTTTCATATGCATCGTTGAATATTCAGTATCATAAAGAACTCAGCTCACTTCGACGAAGACGGGATCCACCGGCCTCGTCTTAACCGCTCGTAACCTTCACCGTGGTAAATCGAGCGACGCAAGCATCACCGATCGCATCTTTTCGTTTGCGCAACTCCTCGTCGCTTGCGAAGTCCGCCTTTCCGTCATCGTTTTGTATATTATACTCGATGCGCAATTCTTTCGATGTTTTTTAAAGTATGCCTCTTAAGGTTTGTCGATGTTCGATCACGTTATGAGGTAAGCGCTCGAACGAATGATTTTTAATTCATTTTGAATACTAGAAGCGCTCCTCTTTCTTTTCCTCGGTGCCAGCATGCTCCAACGACAGCTTTAGAGATTCGACAAGTCTTACGAAAAAGAATAATAAACTCCAACCGTCTTTCGAGGTTTTAAAGTTTGCCTCTAAAAGTTGGTCGACGATCAATATAGTTACGAGGCAAGCGCTCGAACGAGTGGTTATTCGTTCGTCCTGAATACTAGAAGCGCTCCTCCTCCTTCCCCTTGGTGCTAGCACATTCCAACAAGAGCTCCAGAGATTCAACAGGTCGCACGAAAAAGGGCGATGATCTCGGCCGTCTTTCGACGCATTCTTCGTTGCTCTAACGGAGAGAAAAAAGTAGGACGCTCTTCAGTAGGTCTTCCTCTCTTCACCCTTCTAACTTCTTTCTATTCGAGCATTAAATTTACTGCCTTCCTTTTCTCGGGTCTACATGCTCCTTTTGGATGCTGGCTGCTACGGCTCGTCGACCCCTTCAAACTGGTAACAGATTTTTCTTTTAGATCATATCGATGCCGGGAAACCAGCAGTTGATTCTTGCTTTCGTCTTAACCGTGTGTTAGTGCCAGGCGCGAAACTAGCGCCTATGCGATGATCACGGTAGTTATTTATTTTGTCGACAGCAATAAATATTTCTTATGTCATTTCGAAATAAAGAGATTGACTATTTAAATTCGGTCAACTGGTGTCACTTTTTGTTTACATAAGAGGTTTTTAATGAAACGAGATGAGGTTTCGGAAGAGTATTTCGAAACCACATTATGTCCTTATTAACAATGACAATTCGTAGAAGTCATTATTATTTTTTCGAGCAACCTAGGTGCCTTGCATTGACTCTACGACGGGTGCATATTGGTGGAATAATACTCGTTATTAACGTTACGGAAATATACAAATCTTTTTGTTGTTGCTTTGAATTTGAAATTAACAATTTAACGGGAAATTTTTATGGAAATTAACAAAATTAAAAAATAAGTTAAATTCATCGACCGAGCATCGAATAAACGGCGATACTAAAGGTTAATTTAGCCTTGTCGTTCGATATAACACGAATGAACGCGACAATACAGTTCAGGATGGAACGAAACTGATGTCAGGGTGTTCGAATAACGCTATTGTCGCGCGATCGTTCTCGTGGATGAATTTTCATGCGTGCGTGCGCGCGTACGCATACGTGTTCGACAAAAGCGTTAAATATATCTGTTACCTCTATTTCAAAAGGCTTAGGTCGATCTCGGACAGTATTTTTGCAGCTGACATATGAAATACATACGACTTTTGATAAATAAATATTATTTATAATTCTCTTAAAATATCATCAAGTATGGTCCAAATAAATCAGTTTTGCTTAATTTACAAATTCGAGAAGTGACGCAAATAACGCATAAATTAAACAAAAAATTAGCTACTTTGCGAAATCCGTTATTTCGCGGATTCGACGTAATATGTATAGTCGCGTGGGTAAGTAAGTCAACGACAGTGTATCGTATATTGTACAAAAATTGAAGAAATGTGTAGGATAATATATTTTATGGATCATTCTCTTAGACGTATATTTAGTACAATGATAAAATGAACAAATGGACATATAAAGATAACATAGTGATTTATAAGTAAATAAAAGAAAAATGAAGTATGGAATATGACTATAATAGTAGCCTCGAAAAGTAAGTTAACGCATCGTTTTATTTTTAATATTTTACACTAAGTTATATTTTAATATTTCGTATGGTAACCTTTTGCTACTATATAATAGTTCGTAGACGGTTTGGTATACTGCGGATTACATTTTTAATTACATCTGAATTAATATTGTTCCATTCGTTGTATAAAGCTTCAAAGTTGTTTTGTTTTTCGTGTTATTCACAGTTACATTTCTTTTCGTATGGTCCCACAAGTGTTTGATAGGATTTAGATCCGAACTTTGTGGGGCCATTCCAATATGTTTAAATTATTATTTTCAAAAAATTTCATTGTTAATTTGGCTTTATGCTTAAGATCATTGTCCTGTTGAAAGACATTTTAATTTTCTTATCCAATTTTTTGTGCAGAATTAAACAAATTACTTTGCAATATTTCAATATATTTGATTGCCGTCAATTTATCGTCAATGATGATCAGGTTTTCAGTACCGTGTATACTGAAACACCCCCCACATCATAACGGAGCCGCCTCAGTGTTTAACGACTGTTTTTACTACCCTTTTAAAACTTTCATTGATCTTTCACTAGACATACCGTCGCCTACATACTGTAACCAATTCCCAAAACTCAATTAGCTTTTCTAAATGCTCTCTTGCCAATTTCAAGCGTTTTAGTGCATTATTTTTCGAAGTTAATGATTTTCTTCGACACACGCGGCCATGTAAACCTCTACTTTTTGTAAACGTTGTTTAATTTATACCAAACCTATTGGTAATTCCAGATTCCTTTTTATTTTACGAGACGTAATTAATGGGTTCTTATTTACTTTGCGAACGATATGATTAATTTCCCGTTGCGTTGTTTTACGTTTCCGCTCTGTTCTCGGCAGAGATTCAGCATTACCTCTCTCTTCAATCCGGTCACAAATTTGTTAACTCCCACTTTTGAGATTTTAAACAGACTTGCGATAGAATAGACAAAGAATACTCCTCCTTCTTAAACTTGCAGATCCTCAATTTTTCTTCGACAGATCGTTCTCCACTTCTTACCGTGTTTAAGAAAATATTAATTTATATAAATGTTAATATAAAAGTTTATATATTATATAAAATTTATAAAATATTAAGTTAGATAAGGTTGCAGGTAGCGATACAGATAAGGTTACAGAAACATTTATGCTTTGTAACTATTTTAATGTCTTTAAAAAAAGTATTACAATGCATATTACAATAATTACTTATAAAAACCCAAACAATTATTCAGTCGTTGACTTACTTTCTGACGGTGAAATGTGTTTCGTGAAATCTCGAATTGTGAATTTTGTAAAATAAAGAATTACTTAACGCATTGTCGTGTTGTTGCTTAACCCCTTAACCTACGATTTACGTTCCAACAGCCTGGGTCCAAAACGTGATATTTACATTTTTTTTACATTAGGCCCAACCATTGTACCAGAGGTCATGCCCGTGATAATCAGTTTTGGCTCGAATAGAAGACTACGTGTCTCACACTAAGTTGTAGGTTAAGGGGTTAATATCGTTCTCGTCGATTGTCGAATAATACCTGGTATTATGCGTTGCATCGCGATCGTGAAAATTCTTTGTTGAAAATAAATACCATCGATAATAACAAGTCACGATGAATAGTATTGATCAGTACTGCCGTTATTGGTATACTCGATAGAGATGGTTTTCTTAACTTTCTATGTGCAACGCGTTAACATATTTACCGACGCGACTGTATACGACTATAGAAGAGTCACGCTAGACTCGGAGATCCATTATTTCGTCGTTGCGCATTTCGTTCCTCCGTTGTCTTTCTAGCCATCTTCTCGATAACGGTAAAAACGAACGGTTCACGTTCTAATGGAATTCGACGTTGCGTTTGACTCGACACTGTCCCTTCTTGATTCAGTTTTGACGAATCTACCATATTTGCATTGAGTCGAAAGTGTCGCCATATGTCCTGTTTTCCCAATAACATCGATGTAACGTAATGTCAACGAAGATGACGCTGCTATTATCGCCCTTGTCGACGAACGAATAATAAACTTCTCGATTACGTCGTTTTTCAACGTGGAACGCGTAACTACTCTTTTATTAATACAAAAAACGCGCTACCACTTTTGCATCGACTTGAAAGTGTCGCCATACATCGAGCCTTCGTAATCACAACAATACGGTCTTATGACAACAAATTCGACGCTGTTTTCCTCTCGAATGAGAGGAAGAATACTTAACGCATCGTCGTGTCATTGCTTAATATTGTCCTCATCGATGGTTGAATAATACCTGGTATTATTCACTGCGTCGCGACCGTGAAAATTCATTATTTCGTGTAAACAGTATTCGTAACGCAGAAGCGCAAACACTTAACGATAACTGTCTCCTCGATTCTCCGCGATCAGAGCCGACGACAACCACGAAGACGACGACGTGACCGAAAAGTCTCTCGGTCTTCCTCTTATCTCCATGAACTGTTTTTCTTCAGCTAGTTCAATGGCTGATCTAATGGCATTTTTCATGACGATGTAATTACATGATCGGTGGCTTATTAAATCCTCGCGATCAAAGCGTTTTTATTTATCAAGATGTGTTGTACGGCGTGGAAAAATTTGAGCGAGATCATGCGCGACTCTCGCTCGATCCGGCTCGAAGGACCATGGAAAAATTGCGCGAGAATCTGCGCGACTCTCGTGTTAACCCGCGATCAAATTAATGTTCACGAGGTTGTTTGGGGGATGGCCGAAGTCAACGGATTGCCAAGGTGAACTGAAGACGCTCGCTGATAACTGCACTATTTATTAGAACACATATTCTCTACGCGAAAATGTTGATGGAGCACGATTGCTCCTTTGAGACGATTCGGACGCGTACAATGCCTGGAGCACGATTGCTCCTTCAATATCGCTCGGGATGTGTACACGAGTAGAGCGCGGCCGCTCTTCGATTATGCGTGAGCGCGACCACTGATTATAGCAATTTACGAATAATATAAGATTCGCGGCGACTGACGAATTTGTCGAGCACGGTCTTTCGCGTAGTATTTCGTACGAACAAATATCTTTATCGAATGCGTGTATTTGAGTGTCTTTTTCGAATGGCCGTTTTTGAGTGTCGACGAATGTTGCTTGACCGTGTCGTTATATGCTGCTTAACGAAGTCGACGCCGAACCAATCGGAGAAGAGAGATCGTTTCTCCCTTTCTCTAAGGGAACATCGTAGTGTCCCTTTGATTTTTCCCGAGAGTAAAAATTGTAGACGTCGTGCGTCTCGTTTTCGTAAGAATGACCGTTCCGTGGATGCTACGTGCCCTTCGGCACATGTGGCATCAAGTTGCGAAGACAGACCCGAGAAAATTCTCCAAGCAAGGATTCGAGAAAGTTCTCGAAACACGGACCCGATTCGTAAGAATGACCATCGCCTGGTGATTCTTACCACGGCAGATGCATTTAAAAATGAATAGCGTAAACATAGTCGTAGGAAAAGTTGACTTTCAACGAAGAATAAGACTCGTGTTAAATTAATGCAGTTTTTTACGTGTAGTAAAAGCCATCGAAAGCAGGTTATTCGTGAGTTTCAACGGTCGTTGCATCGTTAAACTGAAACGAGAGTCGCCAACTCACATAGTCGTACGAGCGAAACGTTTCTTTTTTCTCAGTGTCTTATATAACTGCAGTGGTCCAACTCTTCCGCGTTTTGTCGTAACGAAGTAGAGAGATCGACCTCGCATCGACATCGACATCGACACGTTGTCGTGAGTTAGAATCTCACTGCATTTTTCTCGACATCTTCTTAGGTTTGTTTGCATCCTGATATTTATTCTTTCAATGTATCCCGTCAATTTAAATTCGACGAAGGTCTTTCAATCGACATCGGGTCTTTCTATGCCCATTGAACTGAACGAAGATTGAAAAAAACGATGAAAAATAGACGTTGAACTTCCGCAATCTCTCGTCTATGCAGTTTCGAGACGACGGTCTATCGGTCGTAATGTCAGGACACCTGCGTGCGGGTGTAAAAAACCGGTAGCATCGCGTCAGCTCAAGAATGGAAAGTGCGAAAGCGTATTACGAGGAATCCGTTTTTCACGCGTTCCTATTTTTTTCAAGATTCCCTTTTCCTTCTTTTTATCGTCACGATGAAAACTCGTGCGGCACGTTTCTTTCTTTTTCTTTCTTGCTCTTGGAATGTTTCGACAGATAAATAGACAGACAGGCGGATTTAAACGTTCGAAGAAACGTTGCGGTTTATTCGAAAAGTGAAAAGTAAAGTCTCCAATGGTATTTTGATCGTAGTTCGAAGCAGTAACGAAACTTTGTTTTACAAAGTGATCGATAGCACGAAGGAATCGTGTCACGTAACGTTGCGCGAGAAAGAAAAAGTAAACGTGACGCATGTTCAATTAAAGCGAGACGGAACGATAACGGATTTAGTTCTTGTAATGCCGAGCAACGATGTGCTTAGCGGTTGTCGCGGTAATCGTTAACTAAACTTGCGAAAAGCGCCAATGAGTCCATGCGCTCTTACTTTCGTTTATTTTCCCGTCCTCGTTATTTCCGCCATCTTTATTCCGTGATAAATCGGCCGAACCAGCCACGAGTCATATTTCTGGACTCCTCGTTCAATCGTTTACTCTTCCGAAGAATAAAAAGAATTTTTCCAACGAATTCGATCGTTCGATCGCGATCGAATCTCTCGCAAATTGTAGCCATGAAAAATGTCTTTACCAGTCTCGACTTTTTTGTAATTTCCAATATTTCTCTTAACCCTTTTAATGCCGAACGGCGATATATCGTCTTCGCAACACTTGAGAAAAGTGCCAGCGACGATATATCGTTACTATTCGATTGCGAGAGAACTTTATCTCAAAATAAATTTATAAAACGTTATAAATGGTTTAATTTCATTGCATGACAATTGAAAAAATTGCTTCAAGATTTAATTTTTTGTTATATTCTTTGCTGGTTGGAGTCGAAACTGCCTATACGCTGGGGCAATAATCCGTTTGTCGCTTATCGTGTACCATGGAGTTATACTTTATTTTTGTTGTCCAATATCATTTAACTTCAGTGGTCTATATAAAGCTATGATGAAACGATGACTTTTCTTATGTACCAATACGTTTTGTAAAAGAGAACTCAATTTTTATCTTTTTCATAACGTTTTATAATTATGTTATTCATACGATTGTGAATAAATATTGGGAAACTATTGTTATTACTTTATTCTCTCCGTAACACGTTGCTTTTCGAATTATGTAAATATCATTTCTAGTTTCGTTTTTATGAGCTTATCCCGAAACCTTAGTAAATTCGTCGAATTCGTCCGGTTATCTTCGCACAGGCACCCGTTCTTCGTCCAGCACTAAAAAGGTTAAGCATCGCGATTGGTAGCGTTGCGTTCCCATCGGGAAACGGAAGAAAATCTCAATTGAATGTAAGATGAAAATATATTATTTCGAGTGCGGTTTGGGGAAACTCGAACCCCTTTTAGAGCCTAGACGAGAAGCTAGTATCTACTCGAGGAATGCCGAGCCTAGATACGGTGAAAAGCACTACTTTCGATTTGAATTGCTATGCGTTGTCGGCGATGATAAACGTTTTTTACGTTCTTTCGAAGCGTAAACGTTGGCCATTCGAATTCCGTTATCGAAAGGGTTGCTCCCCACGTCAGGCTTTAAGAGAACCATGAAAGAAATTGGACTAAACGATTTCCGTCCCTTTCTTTATCTCTCTGGCTACAGAAATTAATTGGAACGTACCTCAATTCGATTATCGCTTCTCAAGAGCCGCGAACTTTTAAATACGTTTTCTTATTCCCTCTTGGTATTATTTAAAATTTAGGACAATAATTCGACGAATGTTTTTGAAATTACTTAGTTACACGGCTTTCGTTTGTATAAGCTTCTATCGAGGAAAAAAATGTCATCGCGCGACTCGACACGGAAGTCTTCTTGGTGCCTAGCAAAGAGTGACGGGGAAGGGAGAAAGAGAGAGAGAGAG
>JAITYT010000341.1:713155-735427 GCA_025433975.1 Liostenogaster flavolineata
CCACCCTGTCACCTCTCCTATCCCCTTTATCAGCAACATTTCGTACAGCAAGCAGTATGTTCCGGTACATTCGAGTCGGAGCCGAAAAGTGACGACTCGCACCAGAGATGGAGAAAGTGTCAACGACGACCACGATGAGCACATGGTGAGCAAACAGTCGAGTTTGCGGTCGCTAGGAAAAGACCGAGTCTTACGATGTTCTCTGCGTGTGAAATGTGGTCGTTTCGAAGCGGTGTTCTCGTGCCTGATTACGTCGTTGGCGATGTGCCGGCAACGCCATTTCCTGCTTCTTCGAACACATCTTTGCGATTGGAGCTCCTCTCGTCGTGACCAGAAAGACGGAAATAAAAGGAGAGAGAAAAGGAACGCAAACGGGCGCACCTACAGGCATAAGCCGTATTCGGAACGTTCTCTCATCCGCGTTGAGTCTGCCTTCGTCGTTTCGGTGAACGCAACTCTACCTCTCGAGTGCAACGGCAATCGCGTTCAAGTTCACGATCGACTTTCACCGCGAGAGCACGATCTCGACCGGTAGAGAGTTTCGATGCTATCCGGCTTGCGCTGTCTTTATCCTCGTTATACTCGTTTCCCTCCTCTTCTCTCCTTCTCCTTCTCCTCCTCCTCCTCCTCCTCCTTTTATCTTCAAGTGCGCGAGTCTTGCGCGGATTTCCTCGTTTCTCCTACGATCGATACTCCATCTGTAATCCAACCGGCAAGATTTATTCCCGATAACGATACCAGCTGCACGTTCCTTTCGTGCGTTGATGCAGAGTCGTTGCTATCGAACGAGCGATGATATTCGTGAAATCTCATTATTCGTGATTTCCATCACCGCGGTACACTGCGAACTTCTAATTCTGCGACTTGCGTCGGACTGGTGGACACCGTTCCTCTTCTTCGCGAACGTAGACCCGCCATTTTTGAAAGAGCGACGACGCTCGTGAAATCTCGTTGCGCATGATTTCCTTCGGCGAGGGAACGAAATGAAACGAGTTCCTTGGAAAATCGAAAGCCTATGAAAATCAATGAATAGGATAACTTTCGCATCGAGCTGTATCTTACGATCGTGTACGAAGGAAGGATCGTTTCCTCATGTCGGGGATCCGGTCTGAAAAGTGAAAATCGCCAGGTGGACTTTCTCAGACGTTTTTTACGCGCAAATCGCCGCGCGGTCACGTAACTCCCTTGCGATCCCTCCATCACGATTCTCGAATAAGAAACGATCGTAAAATCTGTCGTTTCTTCAATCTGAAAAAAGAGCATCAAAGGAGACCTCGCGATAAAATGGCAAGACCGTCGAATTTTTGAATAAAAGACGAGCGTAAAATCTTTCATTGTTTCTTCAATCTAGAAAAAGAAGAATCATCGGAGAAATGCATCGTGAAAACAGCGCGACGCTTCTCGGTATCCCCGGAAGATCTTCAATGTGACTCGAGTTCGGCCGTCACGCTAGCGCAACTTTCGTTCGTCGAATAAGTCACGTACGAAACTTTCGCCTGATCGACGAACGGAGCCCAACTATATACGACGAACGAGGAACGAACGTGAGGAAAATCAACGCTCCCGGCCATCTGCCTGTTCGAAGTCAAACTCGCTTTCGTTGTTCGACCCTTCGCTCGTCCGTTGACGTTTCATCTCTCTCTCTCTCTCTCGCGCGCGCGAGAGGGAGGAGCGACTTCCTCGCTGTCCTTCGAAAGCGGAATTTTTTCTCCTCGAAAGTCGCCGAGAAAAACATGCGTGAGATCGCGAAAAACAAGACGAACAACGATTTGTATCTTTTCCGTCTTCGTGTCACATGCGACGAGTTGCTCATTTTTAGTGATTTCCTACCAAGTGCTTAAGATATTCGCGCGATAGATAAAGTTTGCTGTCGCGTAATTTCTCGCGTAAATTAAACGTGAAATTACTCGGAATAATGCTCGAATAAATTTGTATTGTTTCATTGTATGAAACTTTCGTATCGTCCAATAAATCTGCGTGTTTTTGCTAAATAAATGACGTGAAGTATTTTTTTTAATTAAATGACACTTTGACACTGATTTATAGAAGTCGATAACGCTTTTAAAAACAGTTGCACAAGTATATATAGTTATTTAACGCTGTATTCAATGAAGTCTCCCAATCATGAGTTTATATTTTAATGTAAAGTTACATTGAACATATTCAAATAAACATGATACTTCATATCGCATATACATGTGATAAAAAACTTATATAAATGCAGATAGATTTGTCGACCGAAAATTATATTCACATCACAGAAATTCATAAACACATCATATGGTATTATTCATGATTACAAACGACACTCGTAATGCAAATATCCAGTTTTTGCCTTTGAGGTGTTCGTATTTTAATGCTTACTCTCCGGAATTCTTACTACTCTGCGAAATATTAGGTTAGGGAAAAAATATTGCGGATTTTTATGCTCAGATGGATTTAGGGTCTCTTATCTTTGGAAATATACATCGCATCGTGTTGTACCAAGCGGCGTTTGAAAGGTTATGTTTCAGAGTATATTTGATATATTATGGAATATATATTAAAGTTGGCGGATCCAGCCAAAAGTTATAACGATTTAAATATGAGTGAAACGTTTACGATGACGATTATTCGTTCGACTAATTTCCCTCGATATCCGATTCTTAAATATCCAAAGATGCGATTTCGATTGATTTATTTTCAACGTCGTCGTAATTGCGACGCGAAACACGTGACAACGTCGATGTAATCATTTCGTACCATGATTTTGTCTTGGACGGAATCTTTAGCTTTATGGAAGACACGCTTCCAGCTTCCTAAACGTAAAACTCGTAAGGTAGACTGGAACGAGGATAAAGAATCGTCCTAATTTTTAATAACATTTAAAAAATGAAGCATTTCGGAAATCGATGTCGCAGCACAGTTCCATCGTCTTCAATCGATTGGAGACGCAAACTTGACTCCATGCGTTACCGTACGGACCAATTACCAGGAGAATTTATATCTCGCAATGGTTCGACGTAACCGTGAAAAACGTTATAAAAGCGTGATCATCGTTCGCGCGTCGATTCCGAAAATTACGAAAGAACGACTGGAATTTATCGACGATTATCGCATCCTTCGAAAAGACAGGCGTGCACCGCCAATTCGACGCGATTATCCACCGTAATTCGCTCCTCGCAGGTACAATAGAGCAGATGTGCGAAACGGTAGCCCTTGATGATTAATGATGGGTTGTTAGAGACTCTTGTTTTCCGATCCAATGATTTCTAGCTACCACTCGTAGGCGGATCGCGCCTCGAGAAAAGAGGAATCGTTGTCTCCTTCATTTCTCGAATAAACAGGACCTTAAATGTCTCCGTCTTAAACACGAACACTTTAAATATTATTGTACTGTGCAAGATGTTAGGTTGGTCAATAATTTCGTACGGTTTTTTTAATTAAACAGCAAACGACAACGATGAAACTAAACTAACCGTTTGAATTTAATCATTACATTTAAATCGAAGCATTATTTAAATATTATTTAAGTAATTTAAATATTAAATCTTAAATATTATCATTATCGTTGATCAGTCGATTCTGGATATTCGCGTTTCTGGGCGTTACGAGTGACACTTTCTCGAAATAACTGCAAAAACACGAAAGACTTTTAAGTAACGACCAACGCCTACGAGAAGCACCGTAAATATTGTACCAGACGGTAACGTTCTTAAATTTCGAGGTAGGCCGACGACCAGGATGAGCCGTATTTTACGAATTAACAGAGCCAAGTGTCTCCGCGTTGAACACGAACATTAAATATAAATTGTACAATAGCGTTTTTAACGCTCGAAGGTCGATCAACTTTGTCCGGATGTTGACACGTTTTATCATCGAGTGTTTCGAGCGTTCGTTACTCCCCTTCGTTTCTTTATCATCAAGTCCACTGTCAAGCCCACTGGACTCTAAGTACGAAGCGCACGAGAAGCTATCACGAACATCGAACGTCCTCTTCGCTCTTAGCAGCGAACGTTCGGTTCGATCTTCGATCGACACGACTAACGAACCGGCTTCGTTGCAAAGAGGCGTGTTTGCCAAGTCGCGGAGCATAGTCCGAAAAAATCCATTAGCAAAAGAAGCGAGAATTTCCAGGAAAGGCTCGTGCATTTGTACAGACGATTTTCAACTCGTTAATGCGACGTTAAACCAATCGTCTCGCGTCTTTACGTAGAATTCGTCGCGCTTTCACGGTCCAAACAGCGTTTACGTATGCGTAATCGTTTTCGTGGAAAGTGTGTCGGCTGGTAAGATGCTTTCAAAGCGAATTCTCGTCGTTTGGCTCGAAACGAGCGACAATGGTCGTTGCAGCTCCCCTCGTTGCGTTTCTGGGACACGAAACGGTCACTCTCATCCGTCTCACGTCGAGCTTGGATTACTCGTAAGTTTGTCAGGGTCTGGCAGGACATTAGGATCGTCGGAAAATCACGCCAAGAATTCAAGGAAGCTAGATCCTTGAATTCATAATTGACACCGTTGACCAATACGATAGGACGATACAATTGGATCGACGTTCGTTCAATGTTCACGCGGTTAACCGCAGAGACGCTTCTTCGTTCCTAGACGCAAAGATCGCCTACGCGTTTCTGGTCTAAATACGTTCCTGCCTTAACGTCAGACGGCTCAACGTATACGCACTGGGCAATTTCTCTACGTCTTTACGAAGAAGGTACGCAATGGAAGATCGACAAGAAACGTTAAAGCTTTGCCACCAGTCGACATTTTTCCTGGAAATTTTGTTCATCGAACGCGGATCGGTACATCGTGCGATAATTTCTCTTGCTTTAAATCGTACTTATTAGCGATTTTCGTTACTTTAACCGCGTGATTCGAACGACGAGCGAGACATTTGTTCAGCGCTATTTCAAACGTAATTCTTTGGTTTTCTAAATGTTTGAAGAACGAGCTCTCTCTCATTTCATAACTGGTAAATGTAAATTTAACAGCGGATCAAAATAAATTTATACTTTGTAGCGTTTGCATGCTCTACAACCTTTACGATAACTCGCCAAAAACTGATGGAATATCCAAACATATCCAGAGATCTCCGCGTGGTGGAATGCTGAAAAAGATCAGAAAAGAATTCGATACAAATCATGTCCATAAATTTGTATTCACTACCTGATGATTGCGAACCGCTTAAAAACATAAAACATAAATACTCGTGCGATTAGTGTCATTTTGATGCTCTCTTTCGCGCGATATTGGAAAATACGTCGTCGATATGTAGATGTTACGTATGATAACACAAGGCTACGCCCTGCATTGGATCTTCTTCGTTTCGAAAGGAACGAAATAAAATTGACCAGAGATATTTCGAAAGCCACGAGATGCACGCGTGACTGACGACCGGAATAGAACACTGTCTTGCCGTTTTGGCCGCTGGAATGGATAAGGGTTGAACGATCCGATCGGTAATTTCGTCGTGTTTGCTTTGATTGCGCAGAATCCCGGTGTTTCGAGGAGGCCAGTAACAACGAGGACGATCGAGTAACAAGAAGAAAATGGTGGAGGTATTGTTGGAGTCAGGAGGGCAGGAGGTAGCCGTCGCCGAGAGCGAATCCAGGTCGAACACTCCGATCGAATGCATGCCGGAGGATTCGGTGGTGTCTTTGGACAGCACGGACCGATTGACGCCTATACAACAGTTCTACGACGGACAAAGCGTCTTCGTGACCGGTGCCACCGGTTTCCTTGGCAAACTCCTCATCGAGAAGCTCCTAAGGAAATGCCTTGGCATCGTTTGTATCTACATATTGGTGCGCCCAAAGAAGGGAAAGGATGTGCACCAGCGTACCGACGAGCTCTTCGACGATCCGGTAAGAGATCCTGTCGCGTTGCACGCGAACAGCATGTCGTATGTCTTCATAAATATCGCCTGTTTCACGAAGGTCGCTTCAAACGTTCAAAGATAACCCCGTCGGGGATCCCTCGTACAGAATTTCTGCGTCATTTTCTCAGTTTCGTTCCAGCCGATTCGGCTTTGCTGTTGATTTGCTCATCGTCATCTATTTGGCAAAGTTCTTCTCTTATTAGTAGCCAAGGATTCGTACAAGACAAATGCATCGACGATAGAAGTCTCCGATTGGAATGGGAAATGTTTGCGTTCGAAACGCGATTACTTCGAGTCACGTTCAACGTAGTAGGACTGCGAAGAGCTACAGGACGGTTCGGGGTTGTAATTTTCACGCGTCTTCGTCGAGCAGCTCGATCACGTGCTCTACTAATCGAATCAACACTTCGTTAGATACTCAGTAGAAAAAAGATTTCGTTCTTTCCCAACAGTTTTTACAGTAGTATCCAACGACTACGATAAAGTGGAACTGCGTGAAGGCGGTCAAACGATCGACGTAATAAAAGATTGAACGTAAATCATCGAATATACGTCTAAACGAAATTTTTTTATATTTTTTTATGTTTTTCTTTCGTTGTCGTCCTTGCGATAGTCGCGCTATTAGAATCGTGTAAATCGTAAAACGAACGAAACTGTGACGCAGGTTGTACTTCGATAATAAACGGTCATTCGACAGAAAGAAGCATCGGTGAGATATGCCTTTGAGAGAGTTATGAAAAACGACCGATCGTAAATAATTCCGTTTGTCCATTGATCTTCGTCGAATTCTTTATTACTTCTTCGAACGTCATCGCTGCAACTTTTTCGCACTTTGCAATCCGCTTTTTGAGTTCCTGCGTTATCTTTCGATGTTTGGCCGTGCTTTCTATTGAAAAATCAGTCGTTTTTGCTGTGGCGTAACAGTCACTGAATAAAAACAATTGATTAACGCTTCGCTACGTGGATCGCGTTAAATCATGCGCGATTTCATTCATATATTAACTGTATATGCATATTTGTGTAGTGAACATGATATCGGTGCGTGTAATAATGTGCGAGTTATGCTAACGCACGTAGAACTTTTTTAACAGTTTCTAATTCAACGTATCGCGTCACGATACGTGTGATCCTACGAAAGTGACGCGGACTTAATTTGTCCCTTCGAAAATTCTCCTTTTTTGCGACATTTTTCTCGTAGTCTTCCGGAACGATCCGCCGAAAGCGCAAGCACGAGAAGTTACGCTCCACCTCGAGCCAAGATCGATCTCGTATTTTTCTTTCAGGTCTTCGAAAAATTAAAGGAGGAACAACCGAAATTCCGTCATCGAATAATTGCGATCGAAGGCGACTGTTCTCAAGTTAATCTCGGTATCTCGGCTATGAACAAGGCTACTTTGATACGCGAGGTCTCGATAGTCTTCCATGCAGCTGCCACCCTCAGATTCGACGAGAAAATGAAGCTGGCGGTCACTGTCAATGTTCTCGCGCCCAAGATTGTCATACATCTTTGCAAGGAGATGACCCGTTTGAAGGTGAGAGAGAGATATTATTTTTCTATGAAAAACCACAATTTTTCTTCGACCTACGACGGCTCCATTCTCGTCCCTTGAAGTGTCGCTCAAGCGTAATAATTTATATTAGAGAAATATCAGAAAATTTTTGTCGATTTTAAGCCATTTTCTAGAGATAAGTTCGATCCTCGTGAAAATCGATATGTACCGTTGTATAAAAAAATGTCGTTGATTTGTTCTGAATTACGATTCAGATTTCGTTCGATTAATTGCGCTAATTAACACCTTTACTGCCAAGGTATTGCAAAAAATCCTACATTTTTCGTCGGATATTTATACATCTTGGACAAGATGGCGAAACCGTTGCCAAAAGATTAGAACGTTCGTGTGTGATCCAAATACGAATGACACAGTAATCAAGGTGTTAAAGGGCTTAATATATGGCAGAACTTTCTACTACATCTGATACAAATATATACGTTATATTATGATGAAAATTACGTTCGAAAGGAATAAAGATTTCATTAAGTAACTCGAAGTTTGTAATCTGCGCATCGTCGTCATATTCGAAGCATTCGAAGTATACCTAATTCTGTTTTTACACGACAAATACGTTCCCGAAGAATACGTGTAAATAAGATTCGCATAAAAAAATATATCGCATTATCGAAAAATAGAAGATTGGTTCCAGTTTTAATAAATCAGCAAAAATAATACAATAAACCATGAGTTTTCGTGTAAAGATCTTAAACATTTTATATCGTAAAGATTGCACATGTATCATGCAAAGTGTATCGTTAACTTCAAACGATATATTATTGAATCCTTCTCCGCCAATTGTATGTGCCAATGTTATGATGATGTTGGAAAATTCGGTCGTATTAGGGAGGATGGGATCTTTGTTTTTAATACATTCTGGCCAAACAGTTTTCCAACATGCATTCAAAGTTGAAGGTCTTAATTTAGCCAGCGCTAATTCCATTTGATTGATATAATCTATAACTGAAAATTTCTTCCACACATCGATGACTGTTAGTGTTTCATCGTTCATTTTGTCCAAAACGTATTGAAATGTTCTCTTTACGTAGTATGTTTTAAATGTCGCAATTATACCTTGATCTAACGGTTGTATCAAGGATGTAGTATTAGGCGGCAGAAAACAATATTGCACATTTAAATGTTCTAAGACCGGATAGCGGGGGACATTGTCTATAATCAATTCTAATTTATAAAACGTATTAAATCAAAATCGTGTAAAAAAGTTCATCAAAAACATATTCGAAACATGTATTCGAAATGAATTGGAATCTCCGGTCGTAATACGCACATGTAGATAGACGCATATTTGCATGCATAAATTATTGAGATAAAACGTAATGAAATTTGTTCAGGCCTTCGTTCACGTATCAACGGCTTACGCTAACTGCCAGGAGAAAATGATCGAGGAGAAGTTCTACGACACGCCGATGGATCCCGACAAGCTAATCGATTTAATAAATTGCATGGACGAAAAACTAATCGGTGACATCACGAATCAGTGAGTATTATGCCGTGGAGTCTTGCTTTCCTTGATTGAGGAAATATTTGAGTTAATTTTACAGTCAATGACAAATCGAGTTTTTTAATCGCAAGACTTATAAGTCCGATCTTATCTCCATCGTTTGCATCTCGTAAGCAAAAATCTTATCTCTAAATCTAAAATCTGAATCATAATGTATCGAAAGAATGTTTTTTCAAAGTATGAATGTTAAGCTTATCAATAAGACGATATCTGACTTACTTTAGGATTCTGGGAAAATGGCCGAACACTTACACCTTCACGAAAGCTATAGCCGAACACGTGGTCAAAAACGAGGCTAGCGACTTACCAGCCGGTATATTTCGACCTGCCATTGGTTAGTGACCGATCGATTTAACGAATAGCTCGAAAGAGAACACGGAGGAACTCATGTTGTAATATTCTCTATATCGATCGTTTCAGTGATATCGACATACCGTGAGCCGATACGAGGATGGATCGACAACCTGTACGGACCGACTGGATTTGCAGCTGGCGCTGGGACTGGGTTGATTCATACTCTTCATTGCGACGGTTCGATCAAAGCCAATGTCGTGCCTGGCGATCTAACGATCAACGCGTTGATATCCACTGCGTGGGACGTGGCAAACTTACGGAGGTGACGAAAGAGGAAGTTCGATCGACTAAGAAAGAGAAAGAGGAAAAGGAACTTCGATCTAAACAGGCGAATCCCACTGATCCTCGTCGACGTTTTCAAAAATACAAACCTATCGAGACATTCTTCCAGATTGCCTTTAACGATAAAATAAACTTTCTCCTCTTTCTCTCGGTTCTAACGGGAACGAAGGTCTAACATGAAATGTTGTTCTCGCGCAGCCACAGTAAGGACATCCCTATCTACAATTACGTATCGAAGGACAACCCGCTCAGTTACTACGAATTGAAGCATTTGTCGGAGAAGTACGGCATGAACTTCCCGACCGTCAAAGCGATCTGGTACTACAGCTTCGAATATACGAAGTACAGGGCACTTCATGTTATCTACATGTACCTCATGCACTTGTTCCCGGCTCTGCTGTTCGACGCCGTAACGTTGTGCATGGGTAAAAGACCAAGGTAGGGCGGTTTCGCGCTCCCAGCGTCACCATTTTCGCTAGGACGTGACGTTAACAGCACTGCGCACGGATCAATTATACTTCGATGAAAGCGATAAACGTAAACGATCGTGAGCGCATGCAACCTTTTCTTTTACTTCTACGCGTTTCTACTTTGTATTCAATGTTACTCGCGCGCGCGCGCGCGCGCTCGCATTCGATACCGCCTAATGAAATTTCTATTTACGTAATGGACGTTACTTTGGTCATCTTCTCCTAGATTTTCACGATGCGCCTTGCGAGGGATTGTAGAATCGTGCGCGATGTTTCCGAGGGTTCCTAGAAAAGAAACGCTACGAACGTGTTTGATTTTTCACGAGAAATTATGACGTCTTTTTCTTCCTTTTCTTCTCTTCCCACAGATTGCTCAAGATCTACAAAAAGATTCATAAATTTATGGACGTCCTCAATTACTTCACGACGAACGAGTGGAGCTTCTCGAACGACAGGTTACGTTCGTTGATAAACGCGCAGTCGCCTGAAGATCAAAATTTGTTCTTGTGCGATATGAAGGAGGTCGACTGGGAATTCTTCTTTCAAACGTACCTTCGAGGGATCAGGATATTCCTCATAAAGGATCCGATCGATACGCTAGCACAGGGAATGGTAAAGTGGCAAAGGTATCTGCACTCCTGAAGTACTTGTTAGTCATACGACGTGTCCCGTTAAATATTGGATCGAACAAGATACAGGATGTGATCGATTCATTTGAAAAGTCTGACGTTGAAATCGAAGTTAATTTTTAAAAATCGAGAAATAAAGTTTATTCTTCCACAGACATCGATTTCGAATCCTTCCTCGAAAAAACTTAACACGACTTTTTCTTTTTCTCTTGCAGACTCTATTGGATGCACCAAGCATTGAAGCTGGTTCTCGTCTACGTCTTCCTCAGAATTTCGTGGGCAATTATCTCCACGGTCTTGTACACGTGTGGTTACGTATGACGATACGGACCTAAACAAAAAAAAAAGAAGAAATAAGGGACCAAGGCTTCCTCTACGACCGGATAGATAAAGAGTAGTGAGAGGTGTTTAAGCTTTTTGTTCCTTGCCTGCAATTATTAGGTTATTGGGTAAAATATTTCCGTTATATATATATCAGCTATAGCGATATACATATATATGAATAAGGGCGATATAACCCGTCGTCGCCGTTATTATGTTGCGATGGCGATGGTAGACGTTAGCTAGTGGTCATTACCGATGTTTCGACGACATGGGATGTTAACGAAAGAAATACATTAATACGTTCATCCTACTTTGTAAAGGTGATTGTGTTCATCACGAACAAATAGCATTAAGAGGGTGTTCCAATCCGTGAGTCTCAGCCAGCATCGCGATAATGAAGAAACCAATAACGAAGAAATCGCGAGGGATAACACTGAAAATACGTCCACGGTTAAAGGATTAATCGGTATCATTAACTTGTCTTTTTCCTAATTCTTCCTAATTTTTATTCTTCTTTCTTTTCTTCTTCTCCTTCTCCATTTTTATTAAATTCCGACGTCTTAGCGATAGGACAGCCTAGACAGCAAATCTAACCTATGTACAAAGAAATTTTAATCCGATTGCTCGTCATGAACGTGCATACGTGTGTATGTACGTTAAACGTATATTAACTTAGAATCTCAACCGTCGTAATTACAATTATCATACTTCGACTACGTTGAAGTCTCTGGCCGGAGACAGTGTCGGAAGTAGTCGACGAGGAAAATAACATAACATTTCGTATTATTTTAAAGTATACGATAAGAGTATATAAGAATGATTTGTCTTGTTGCTTGACGAGCATCGAACATTGTTTGATGTAATGTGACGTACATGTTTCGGAGTTACAATATTTAATGTTACACCATACTGTTATTTATATTAAATGATGTCTTTTCTTAAACACCAATTTCTTGTCTTTGTGTTTTGCGTATGCGTATGCCTCTCTGTGCGCGATTGTCAAACTGTATCTATGATAATGAGTTTATTAACAACAATGGGGATGCAGATAGTCATTGAGATTCCTATCTTCGACTTGGGTAAATAAAATCACCGCATTGCGATTTGAATCACAAACATTCGAACGAAGACGAAAAGAAGTAATTTGTATTGATCGTACGCGTAATCATATAATGCAATGTCTCTCGTTTTTCACCAATATGCAAATAAAACGATGTTTACGAATATTACGTATCGTTCAGTTAAGTAGTTACGCGTATGCAAATAACGTAATCAACGTATTTAAGCGAAACTGGACAACATGGAAAACATCACCATTCTGTATTTATCGAAGTTATTACATTAGTAATCAATCGTTAAAGCCACGTTAACTTCAAGACTTGTTCATGCGATTATATGTTCATAGATATGAATCTATTATTTCTTGCTGTTCTACCTGCATCTGGCTCGAAACTCTAATCCACACGACATCCATATTCTCCCGATCAACGCGCTACCGACTAACCTAATTTGTTGAGAATATAAATCTCTGATCAGTTCACAGCCCAACCTTCACGAATCCAACTTCAACGTGAAACTGGAACGCGCCCTCAATTACTCATCGTTCTTTAGTATTGTTTGACTTTAATTCTTCTAAGCTTTTTATTAGTCTTCCATTCCACAAAAATTTTCATAATCGCGCCATCCCAGCGACTATCCGGTCCCAGTGGTGCCAGTCAAAGTCGCCGATGGAACTTCCGTGACAAGTTACTTCCATTTTTTACAAGACATACCTCTGGCTGTTATTGGTCAACTATTAGCTGAGTAACTCCGTGGAGTCGTTGCTCTCCAAGAGGTGACATTTGGTATAAAGCCTCCTCCTGCGGGGAATCTTCGAAATGCAAGAAAAATCTGAAAGTGCGACCTCGGGTGAATATGGAGGATGTAAAATGTCCGATCCAGAAATGATTCGGCTTTTGAATCGTTTGGAGCAATGTGAAATCTAACATTATCTTATTGAAACGATATTCTCGCGGCTATTTTATCTTGAAATGCTTCTTTTAAAAGATATCGAATATATCACAGTAAGCAAATGAACAAAATCATTGCTAGCATTAAAATTAAAAAGCCTTCAGGATGTATAGATAATTCTAAATATTCATTCTAAACATAATGCAAAATGCCATTGCACAAAAAAGCCTTATAACACCACCATTAGGTAAAATATGCAAACAAACAGGTAAGATACTCAAATAACTTAAATGTTCCAACCTGTACCGATTTAGCCGAGTTTCAAACATTTAAATAAACTGATTTATACGGTACTCTGCGATCAAATTAAAGATCATGCTCTTGCATGTTGCAAAAACTTATCTGCTTTTCTACTTTTTGGGCCATACCGTTATTTTTTTAGCAACGTACCATACCATTTTTATACGAAACAGCCTTTCTTCGATCGGGGAAATGTAGTCGGGAAAATGTCTCTCTGTAAGTCGTAGTGGTCCGGATTGCTTCGGTTGTCCTGTCTTCTTGATATGCGTACTAGAGTGATACATTTCGATCATTTCTTCTACTAATGTCGAACTGAAATCTAAATTGTTCGTTCTTCCTTTATTCTTTTTGTATTAAATAAAATAATTGAAGATAACAAGATCGGCTAAATGTACTGGGTTATGCACTGTAAACTTCTTTTTTGTCATTCCACTTTATTTCATAACCACAACTTTATTTCTTTGAAATGCCAGTGATTCGGTTTTTCAATTCTTTTTTTTTTTATTATATTGTCACGGCAAATCTTTTTTATTTGATCGACTAATTACGGCAGTCACTGCTAGGTCAGAATACTAAAGATGTCTACGTTAACAAGTATTTTACTTAAAACAGAATAATTTTGAATAACTTTACATCGATTACCGTAAATTCTGTAGTTTCTTACTCTCCTTCTATTCCCTGTTAAAAACAATCTAATATCTAATAATTTAACATTAAACGTCTTGGGAGAATCACGATCAGAATAAGGTAAAACAAGCCTAGTACGTACCGCCCCCTGATTAAACGTCAGCCAATTAGCCACGGAGTAAAAGAGCGCACAGCAGAAAAGTAAGTCATTCGCTAGCTCCAATAAGGGCAACGAGTTCGAATAAAAACGTAATTTTTACCAACAATCAAGCGAATAGCGCGAGTGGGCGATCCTCTTTGTTCCCGTGTTTCTTTAGCTCCTGGTCAGATGGACAATACCCATTGGGGCACGACATCAATTACTTGGTTGGTTCTTGAACCGTTCCCGGTGCCATCTATTGGTGCGTTAGATGGAGTGTGCGAAGTACTCCTTCTCCTCGGATGTCAACATTCAACAAACAGAATTTAAGTAAGAGCGCGAAAGGGGGACGCATCATAATTCCTTCCATCAGTAACCCACCAGTATCTTGCGGACGTCACTCGAACTCGTACCATCGTGGCAGCGAGATCAAGCTTAGTAAGCACCGCGAAAATTTTTTAAATGAGATCATACTTTTCGTATGATCAAGCAATAATACACGTCGTTTTGCTAGATCGGTTCATGCATTATATCGGTACAGTGTTATCCTTTCTTAATATTTTACATCGTCAAGAAGCCGAAGACGTCGTACAACGTATCAGCCGAGTTGGTTCGCTTGTGGTCAACTAAGGTTTTACATCGACATCGCCCTTTATCGCAGCTACTCTAAAGTCAGTAAAATATCAATTACAGTGACGTACGTAGCTAATTTTAGACCTGATAATATTAAGCTAATTTTATTTTCGTCGTGACGAGCCTAGTTTGTTCATTCGCGAATGAACTTTAATTATTTAATTAAAGGAAGATCAAGGGGCGCAAGTGCGATAGATCTAACGATTGGTATCGAATCTTCGACTTTTGCAGCAACGCTTGCATAATAACCTCTCTTTCTTTCTTGCTTGAGCATGCATTGCACGTGGCTTACATTTTAAAACGTTACAAAACGAATTTCGTGCAGTGATTGCGCATATTGCCTGACATATTTTGGGGACGCTTCGTATGACCGAATTATGCATGTCTAAACACGTTCGATCGTGCTGACAATTTCGACATGAAAGGAACATCGTCGACGTCGTCGTTGTAATTTATTGTTTTATTCAATAGCGTGTTTAGATTTTACTGCGATGCGTAACGTAATTCCGTTAGTCAGATTATTCAAAAATTCTGTAACATTTTCGAAAACTTGATTCTTGTCTTATCCGGGAACATGGATAACAGTAGATTTTCATGACGATATCGATGAAAATGTTGATTCTCTTAATAATTTGAAATTATATACGTTACGTGCAATAAATTCTATGCCAATGAACGAAAGCTGAACGCGCAATGTAATCCTTAAACTTAGCCTCCGCATCTGCAATATCGTAATGTTCGAACGAATAATGTAGAACGAAAATATGTGGAACGTGCTCCGTTACTGATTACAACATCTGGATATTTGACATTTCATCGGGCCGTTTTTGAATAACTGTTATTTTTAAATAAATAATTTATTTATTTTATTATTTGTAAAACCAAATATATAATATTGGGATGAAAATACATTGATTTCGACATAAAGAAATAGTAAGATAGCAGCAAAAACGATCGACACCGGTTTAACCGAAACAATACTCACCCAAAATAAAACTGGTTATGCATATCTACGGGATTAATCGTCTAAGATTGAAACTTAAAACATCTCTGTCTGTTTAAAGAAAAAAATGTCTAAGGAGAGATTTCAAAAGTTATTTTAATTAAATTTGTTTAGAAGAAATGAACATTTTTTATAATAATATTAGCTGAGATTAAAAGCGATTGAAAGATCTAGAATATACGTATCATAACTTTCAGATAATCATAGAAAAATATGTTAACGATGATCTAAATATATTCTATATAGTTTTTGGAAGTGACACGATGGAAGAAAGAAATTTGTTCTCTTGCTACTTTTAGATGTTTTGAACAGATTGGTGTCCCTTCAGACACTTCTTTCCAATTATCGTAAACAGTAGAAATATTTCAGATTTTAATCTTACTACTCCATTCTTTGTACGGCATATCCATTTTAACGGATCGCCGTCTTAGATTTCACCATTTTGAAGTATGCAGATGTATATGTACAAAGTCGATTCTTTTTACATCCATTATGAAGCACAAAGTCCAACCTGCGCAACCTCCATACGAATAACGCTAATCCAGGCAGCCCGTAAACTTTGAAAATTAATAATTTAATACCGGCTTATGAAAAATACATACGTAGATACAATCTTAATCATTTTTCAATATTAACTAGAAGAATATCCACTGAAAACTATGGAGTTTCATTTAAAGATTTAAATCTGTCCTCCATAGGATTTTCCACTGTTATTTCAATGCATTCCTCTCGGTAGCACATAACTTTCATCCGAAGCATTTCTTCGCATTTCTGACACCTACTGAACTAATCATGTGTGAATACTCAAAAAGAACATATTGTGTACAGGACGAACCAAAAATCATATAAAATGATAATTTTTCAGACATTTTTAGTTTAAAATTTAGTGTAACCTCGTTACTATAAGATATCATTTTTTCTCGATAGAAAGAGGATAACTTCCAATAATTCAAAAACAAACTGTAACATAACAATTTTTTTAATACATCATTAAGTGTCATAGTACTGACTTTACGATAAACTTTAAAACCGTATTAACACGGCGTTTATTCTTTAATGAAATTCTTATTTTATAATTAAAAGAAATTATAATTAAACTGTAGTTTATAAATCCTCGATCAATTTTCAGCATTAAGCTTTAATTTAAAGCATTAAGAGGAGTATCGGATAAAGCATTAACAATCGGTTACAAAGAGGAATACTTTTTTGTCTATCTTGAATAACAACAGTTTGAATAACACTAGTTTCTTCGTGTCCTAATTATAGTCTACTGTACAAATTATTTTTTATATTGGTTTTTTTATTGGGTTTCCAATTTCTTTCGTCAGTTTTTGTATGTTATTCTGCACTCGTAGTCAGTAAAATAGAAAACAATTATAATAGTACTTTGATCCACTAAAACTGATAGATAACAGCGTATGACACACATGTTATATCACCACCCGTTAACGTTAGTACATGCTATGGTACAAATGTTGTACTAGTGGCTTGTATAGTGTTAATCGCAGAGAAATTTCGCTTGGACCTTTATATCACTCATCGTAGAATACGATAGTAGTAAAAGAATTTGCAATAATCAACAAGCGCTACTTCAATAATTATACGATTACCACATTATGATTATTCACAATCAAAGAACAATCGCGATAGCTTCACTAATAATTCAGAACGTAAATACAGGATATGTAAACGCAATTAGAATAATTAGAAACAAACTGTGATTTAACTGTTAGCATTTATGTCTTGTCTCACGTTAAATGGAATCGAATTTACGATAGAATCAGTCGCCGTTTTTAGGTGTAAGTGATCATAATGACTCACGTCGAGAATATTTCTTAACTTCGATTTTCAAACACGATACTTGGCAAGTTCAAGAATTACCAAGTTCCATAGTGCGGCAACATTTTCATAGTTCTTTATATTTCTTTGAATATGACGCAACTAAATTCTTATTATCTGTCCATATTTGCCGTAGAATTCCCTCGACTGGCGGTAGCAAACACACGAACAATTACATACGGTATGATGTGATCTAACGCAAAACAGTAATCTCTAATTTTAATGCTTGCCTAACGCACACATAGTTGCGTCGTCACGTGCAAATTATAAAATTTCTTTTGTCCTTTTTACCGTTTCGTATTACATATGTAATTATTCGTTGCCTTGGGCTAATTTGAAAATTTCAAAAAATTTTAGAAGACCGTCGGGAAAAAACTCAGGCAAAGGTGTCAAACTCGATATATTTTTGAGTATATGCGTATTTAAATGTAAGGTAGAAATACTGAAACGAAAAGAACTATACACGTTATACGGATTTATGAAGAGAAAGAGTAATGTTCGGTGATCGAAATAGTTTTAAGCTCTTTTCTTGCTAGAATCTACACGAAAAAGACTCGATACTTTTCCGACGATCTAAGAACGGTTTCTACTGATAAAGTCGATGTCGTTGACATCAACATGCATTTATCACGTTCTTGATACGACGATCGAGAGAGAAAGCCAAAAATGAGCACAAGAGAAAAAATAGAAACAACACTCGACTTGATTCTCAAAACAAATTCGTCAAACTATCTCTCGTTGACCACGGTACTGATCTTTTGTTGCTTACAATCAATATTATCGATAAAATGAATTTCACTAATTAATAAACAATAAAATTTGTACAAGCTATTCCTATTTTAAACGTATAACAAACTGTTAGTCATCGAAAAAGCAAAAACTCTTCGATACTAAACAACCTTGAAAGAATTACGTATCTAATATGATTTAACGCGCCTTTTAGTTCACTTAAAATTTCTAACATCTTCTAACATTTAAGTCGATCGTGGAGAAAATCTTAATTAGTCGCGTAATTAATTTAAGGAAAACGTAAATTTTCCTTTCCATTCGTAGAACCACTTTCCGATATTTTTCATTTGCGTCACCATTCCTTAGTCATAATCTTTACGAGATTAACGCAAAATCAACAACGATTTGCAATGGTTCTTCAAGTTAAAAGCACGTCTCTAATCTCATCTTGCTAGCGAGTCTCCGCCTCTTGTAAAAAAATGTCAAGAGCATTCGTTGATATTTAAAAACCAGTAATGATAATAATATAAATCTTATTAAAATTGAAATTCCATTTTATAGATACCGGCATGAATCCCGATAAATATTCTGACACGGTAAATTTGATAAAGCTATCTTCTAAAAGCATGACAAAAAATACGAATCTTTTATAAATTATTTATAGTTGCATCGAGACGACGATTTTTAAACAGGCAATATTACGATGAATTTTGAAATTGCCTAAAAGATGGTAAAAAATTACCGAACTTTGTGAATTTTTTAATAGAATTCTTTTTCTAATACCAAAACTCTGTCTTTTGATTCGACCTAAAAGTACGAAACAACTGTTTACTCAAGCCAATAAACGTATCGATAAATAAATTAATAATATATTCATGAATTGGTGAATGGAAGAGGCCAAGAATTCATCGCGATGCTACGATATTTAATTACGAATGATCGATCATTATCGACAATTGTTACCTTCCATTAATTAATTACTTGAAAGAAACGCTTCTTATTAATTTACTCACTATTACTAACTAATCTCATATTGTAAATTAATTAACGAGGAATGTAGACGTGTAAGTGGTTCGTAAAGAAAATTTGTCGTTCCCTAAAACTCGTCGGTCGCACAAGTCGACGAAAATCTTAAACGCGAAGGGTCAACTGGACCCAACTTTAAACTGGACTTTCGATTGAATCGTTTAGTTGCGCGTGCGCTCCTGCGGTAAAAAAAAAGAGGACACGCAACGATGGAAAGCGACCGAATTGGACGCGTGACTACGCACGGGCTGCTTAGATTTGTCAACTTTCGAACTCCACGAGCTCTCTGTTCCACGATGTATCTTTGTAACTCCTGGATGGATAAAGACAACGTGTAACCGCCAAAATTCTCCGCGGACTGTGAGATTCGTCGAAACATTCACGGAGAAGTAACTGACTCTTTCACGGCGCTAACCTACTTAAGCTCTGTGCATAGGTGATCGTTGGTCCATTATTTGTGAGCAAAGAGAGCCTAGAAGAAGGAGAAATCGTCCGTTCGTATTATGCGTCTAATGCAGGGATCTTCCAGCAGAACACGATGTCCTTATTAGAGCGAAACGAAATAATGGTGCGCAGAAGATAATAAAAAGCAAGAGCGCGTACCATCAAATAATTGGCATATCTGTAATAAAGAAACAGCGTTGTGTCTTTGACTTGCCGCAGAAACGTTAACTGTAGCACCGAAAGCAAAGTGTCTAGAATGCGAAGCGTCTTTGTTGCGACCTTTACCCGCGACCAAGCATCGAAGAAAATCATTCTTTAGAATAGACGAACGTCATTAGATGTATAATCGTGAAAAAATACTTTTGTCGTGTAAACAAGGTACCTTTCAGTGTCATTTTGACGGCGGAAAGAGTCGTGGAATGTTCTAAGCGAACTCTTCGAAGAAATCACGAGAAATATCTTACGAGACGAATATTTTCTTTGAAGAGCTGCGATAAGAGTAGCCAAAAGAACTTTTTCAGACGAGTAAAAGTGCATTCGACTTTTGGCTTTACGAACGATTTTATCTTCACGACATTGTTATTAAATCTTGACTTCTAAATTATGTAAATCTTATAAAATGTACACACATTTTTTCTTCTAATGGCGCTTAAAGGACAATTTTCGAACGCGGCCGTGCAATTCGTGCCTCGGTATTCGTTAAGTGAATCTTGAATAATACAAATGAAACGACTAGAAAGGTTATATCATTTCGTAACGTATTTAATAGTTTCCTTTTTCCTGGTTCTGCTTCTCTCTCTATATATATATACATAAATATACCATAAAATTTCGAAATACTAGAACCATCCGATGATCATAAAAACATCTTGAACCTTCACGATCGTGCATTTCTACAAATGATACGAACAACGATACCTTTTTAAACTATTTCTTAAAAGTGAAGTATACTATTTTATAACGGCACAGTAAAGAGAAATAAATATTTAAAATATCTATCGACCAAAAAGAAACACATGTACTAAGAGAAAAAGTCGTGCAACATCCATAATAACAACCGATTTTTAAGGCAAATTTTAAATACTTTTATTATGGTGGCAAGGGTTTAATGTACCTCGATGTAAACTATTAAGAACAATGGATCAAATCGTAAAAACCGATAACTCGATTGGAAAAAGCATCTAGTTCACGGAATTTTCAGATGTCTTGCCTTATTAATAGAAAAGATCAAGGTCACATAATTTATAGTTCACTATTTCTTTTCACGATCATTTCTGTAACGACAGATTTGTCGGAGTCAACGTGCACAGATATGTGGTAACTCTACAAGATTCGAGTTTACTCTCGAATACTCGTCATCTCTAAAATAATTCCAAAAAGATAATTAATCGTCAATTTGACATTTTGTTTGTTACTTCAAGGTAGCTATACGATAATACTCGGAACAACTTAAAATCTCGAATTGCAAACATCACGTTTTACCTAAAAAAGGACAACTGATTATAAATGATTGCGATTTTATGGAAAGCAGAATTCATGTTTATAATTCACTTTTTTTTCACACGTTCTAAAGCTACATGAAACAGTAAATGGAAATCTTTCTTCGACGAAACATAATTTTTTGACAAGATCATGATAAAATATAAGCGGAATTTGCAAAAAAATATAGCAAAGATTTATTCCATTGGCTTAATATTTCTTGAGTGATGAAGATAATACAAAAATTATGATTCAAATAAAATATACATGAAGAACTAACTGTCGACCAAATCTGACCATCCAGCGAATTACTGTCTCTTTGGGCCAATAGGTTAAAAAGAATTAAAGTGAAGAGTGCTAAAACTGAAAATGTTGAGTTAATTCAAAACTTCGATCTTTCAAAAAAATTTACAGCAAAATATTATTCGTATATCCATCTGATATCGAACATGCACTGGCCTAAGTTCAAAATTAAGCTGTAAAAATTATAAGCTAACATTTTTCTACACCTTGTATAATGTATAATGGGGAAGTAAAATAAAAATATATACAAAAATAAAACTTGATAAAAATATTTCTGATTTAACACGTTGAGCCCGGCGCCGAATTTGCTGTTCTTTCCGTTCAGCCGACAGCGAGCGATCAAGCGGTGCAATGTTGCAGGGTGATCCGCGACTTCATACACCGAGTAGAGCTTATCCGTTGGTGAGCTTTGTCGGCTACCGACATACAAGCCCTGCCCAATGAGGATTTTGCCCAAAACCAAAAATTGTGGCTGAATATAATAAAGCAAAGACTAATATTGATTTGTCAGACCAAATGAGCGCATGTAGCAGTCCCTTGAGAATAACTCTCAAGTGGTATAAAAAGTTAGCATTTGAGCTACTTATAAATACTGCTGTTATAAATGCCTTGTTCATGTATCAAGAAGTGACAGGATAAAAAATATCAGTCACGGCATTTCGCAGACAATTGACGGATTAATTCACATGGCGGCTAGATGAGGAAACTCCAATCCAAAGTGAAAGAATTATTCACAAATTATACAGAAAGGAAGGAGACGTGCATAAAGTCCAAAGGTATTATTCGAAATGTTATGATGACAATTCAAAACTATT
>JAITYT010000341.1:763244-785797 GCA_025433975.1 Liostenogaster flavolineata
GTATTGATCGCTACCCGGCAGCGGAGCAAGCGACCGACCGTAGTCGGTATACGGACAGTAACGTCGAGTCGACCGCGGGCAAAGCACGGAGCAACGACGCGCACCGGCAGCCATGAAATTGCCGCCAGTGCCGGTTATCGCGGCTCCAACAACGACAGCGGCGGCGATAAGAATAACGTGCGACGTCGTTGATATAAGACCTTGCGTTCTCCAAAGCAACGTTCTTCGCGGTGAACGAACAAGATCTCGTAACGATTATAACAAGCACGACGTTACTTCGTTGTTTCTCGTCCAGCTGCGACGGGACTCCGCGACTCGAAATCGCATATTCTTTAGCAGACGTTAACTTCGTCAGGATCGTTCACATTCCCCGGTTGCGTATCTAAAAAGGAGGCGCGCAGGATTCGAGAAAGCTGGTCCTACCGAGTTTCTACAACTGCGAGACGATATCTTGCCGCGTTCTCTCCCTAAAAAAAAAATAAAGATGTGTCCTTCGTACACTTGGTAAGTAGATTAGTCGATCGACAGATCAACAGGATCGTTTCGTTTACCTCTTAGTGCATTGTCGGCGAAGACTAACATTTTGATAGTTTGATAGCGTCGGCTTCAATCGTCGTCTTCTTCTCGACGGTTTCCGCTGTAACGGAGTATCGAGTTATCCTTAACTTGGCGTTTCAAAATCTTTTGCACAACGGATTACACGCAAGAACTACCTTACTGCCATTCTTTTCCCTAACGAAGCAAACGATCAATGAACGCGAAATAGGAACTTCGTAAAACTTGAAGTACTCGCGCTAATCGTTGCATCGAGCTGTCCTTTTCGCATTAACAAATTCTAACGATCGACCAGAGTACCAAGACTCTCCTCGACCCGACGGACGAGAGAAGGCCGTCGATCGACGGACCATCATGAACGCGCGTCTGAAAGGATAAAACGAATCCCGAGAAAGAGGAAGAACATCAAGACCGGAGAAAACGAAAGCAGCTATCGCGTCGTTCTCGAGGCAGCACGATAAGTTCCACGACGTTTTGCGTAATGTTTGCGACGGTGACGAGGATGGCGATGCAGGTACCAACGTGGATGACGGTGTAAACCCAAGGTGCAACCGCGTGACGAGCGATTGGCGCACTCGTTTGCCCGCACACGAGTTCAAACGCTTACCCATTAGCTCTACAGACCTAACGGATGCGTTCTCGACGATCCAACAACGAATTCTCGTGCACGATATTCACCCGTGTACTTACAAACGCCTAACGTGCTCGCGGAATCCTCGTTCCTGCGATATCTAGGTGATTAGGCGCACGCGCCTGGCTCCACGTGCGCTCAGCACGCCTACCTCCTCTCGGTCTTTCTATCGAACGAATGTCATTCGCCGCTCGTCGTCACCCTCGTCTACGTCGTGGTCGTGGTCGTCGTCGCCGTCGACGACGTCGTACATATGGCGCGCGAGTAGCCGACATTACTACGTGCGTGTCGATGGAAGATAAGGACGAGCATCGATATGAAATGGAAGAGAAGGACGATAAGTGCTTGGTCGTGTATCGAGCGCCTCATCGCGGATAAGTCGTGGCAGATAATCTGAGTGATCGCGCGACTCGACCTTCGTGGCCGAGGAAGAGGCTAACGGCGGGGGCGGGGGAATTGCTAGCGGTGTCATCATCGCTCTTCTTCGAGGAGGGTGCTGACGGTGGTGGAGGAGGAGGAGGAAGGCGAAGAGAAGAGTAAGAGAGGACAAAGGACGTATCGCGAAAAAGCGTCTCGTTCGTTGGCTCCGCTCGCTTCGATCGAATAACGCTCTGATAGGTTCGAGCGGGGTCATCGTAAAGGGTCATCGGTAGGGTCAGCCGGAATGTCCACGCCGGACACGATGGATACCATCGACGAGGCGGAACAAGCCTGGCGTGAGTATGGAACGGCGGATTCTCCTTTGATTTGTCGGAGGGAAAAAAAGAGAGGGGGAGAGGAGCTTGACGCGAAGGTGTTTCGTGCTAAAAAAGATCGTTGTGCGAGCTAGCGAGCATGAAGATTGCTGTGTTTTTACGTCGTAGTCGGGAAAGGGAAGAAGAACGCGACATTCGTGGTTTTTCGAGGCTTTGCGCGTTGCGAATTCGACTTCGCGCGGTTATGGATGTGCTGTAATCGAGAAAGAACTTTGATTGATCGAACATATACGTTGTAATTGAAAAGATTATAATATCGTGTATTCATCGGCACAAACTTTCTTGGCAATTCTTTTGAACGTCCAAGGATTTGCCTCTCTTTGAAAATGATTTTTCGCTATAACTTCTCTTTTCATCAATTCGTTTCTCGTTTGTACGACATATTTATTAAAAATCGTTCGCTCGTTCTTATCGTTGATCGTATATATTTTAAAAGAAATAAGTAACATCAAATCGAAGCACGAGGGATTAATTATTTCCAACGGGAAATATCTTTAGTTTGAACACGTTGCGTTCGTACGTTTGTCCTATTGTCACGCGGACACCGTTAGTGCTCCCGTAAACCGCGGGCAATACCCACATGCGTAAAGTTGCCTTTGAAGATATCGTACGACTTAAGAATTCCAGGTGAATCGTAAACGGATAGCGGATTCTAATCTTTTTCAGACGAGATGCTGGAGTGCGAGACCGGATCCTTGTTGGGTCGCGTCACCGATCTCGAGAGACAATCCTTGGCCCAGAGGGATGAAATTGTTTGTTTACGGGCCACTTTGGCCGACGCGTTACGGCGAATTGCACAATTGGAGGGACGCGAGAGACGTGAGGAGGAAAGGAACGAGAGGAGGACGGAAAGGATCGTGTCTTCCTCCTTGAGGAATGGGCACGTGTCATCCGTAAGAAGTAAGAAATGTTAGCATTATAGCTCTTATCGCGATAACTCGCGCGTCGAATCGTGTAACGCATTAAACGAATAGATCGAACAACTTTTTCTACGCAAAGTGATAATCTCGTACGAGTACGTATCACGCGTGACATTAGAACAATTAGAAATACAAAAAACAGTGGAGTTCCTTTCGTCGCCAGTTTCCAGTCGTGCGATGCGCTATGTTCACAGATAATCAAAACTCGACTTCACAAAATGATTCGCGCCCGCGACAGACCGGTGGATCGTGTCTCAGAAATTCCTCCTCTTCAGGATCGTCGCAGGAGGTTCAAGATTCGACAGCGAGTCCAAGGCGACCAGCCGGCTATACACATCCGTCACAACTCCCACAAAGGTAAGCACCGATTGAGACACGCGTAATCGTACTTCTTTGCGCTATAAAATGATTAATTAGTGAGACGAACGGGCTAATAAAAAAACTTGAAAGAATCGATACTCATTGAACGTGTTGAACAAAAATTTAAGATCAATCCCCTTCAAACAAATCTGCTAGAAAAGATCTTGTTGTTACTTTTCTTTTATTTACACACACATATATATATATATTTCTGTACCGTAAATTAAAATAGTAGCTCGTACCATGAATTTTTTAGGAGATCGGTCCATTACCAGTCCACCGGGTCTCTACACTCGGACAGTCCTAGCAGTAGTAGTGTTTCTCCTGTGCCATCGCCAAGTCCAAGGGCTACGCCATTACCGATAGCCAGGTGTGTTGTCTTCCCGTCCGTTTATTATACCCGCGAAGCGAGCGTGCGAGTTGTTTCGCTGGCAGCCGGCGCTTTGAAGCATGCCACGTGCACCAAGCGGCGTACCTTCGTTTACTCGAATGTCTCGCTGAATGCTTCAAAGAATCACCTGAATCGCATGAGAACAAATTACAAATGAGCATTTTCCTTCGCTACGCATGATCGCTTATAGACCGAGCACGTAACCATACTTATTTTCATATGGAAACGCCACGCACGAAGAATATCATTAACGACTATTTTTACGTAAGATCGTTATCTGTCGTTACGTACGAGCAGCGCTTGTCAAGATCACGAAAAAAGTTGAATTTCATTAAGTCTGTTTAGGTCTTATAGTTTCTTTTTTTTAACTATTACTTAAAAACTATAGGTACGGATACGTGTTATTCTATTTAAACTCTTCGGAATAACTTCAACTGACGAATGTTACTCTATACAATTGTAATCAATGATCTTAAGAATTTTCTCATTCGTTTCCAAGTTGTTAGATTAAAATCAACTAAGAGAAAGTTAGTAGATGCGTAAGACAAAAGTAAAATAATGGTTTTAAATGCATCAAATATTTCAACACCTTATTCTTGATGTTTCAACGATCGCCATACGTATTTGCTCGAACGGGTATTAACGTTCTCGTTTTGCGCGTAACGATGACCATTTGTAACCATGTCTTACGAGACAACCTACCAATATCTACGTACGTTTCTACGGTATCAATTTGGTCTTTCTTTTCTTCAACGCGTGACGGCCCAAACGGCTCGTACGAGTCATTGACGCCGTCGTCGCCGTCATCGTCGTCGTCGTCGTCGTCGTCGTCGTCGTCTACGCGCATGTAATACATACATACATATCTAACCACTGGGGATACTTCCGTCGCGGGGCCACCGCCCACTGCTTATCGTTAATTAACGATGAATCCGTTTCGAACTGACAGATCACCAACGGCAAGATCGAACGGACCGCCACAAAGCAGCCTACGAAGAGCCAAGAGGTGGTCATCGACGGGAGACTTTACGCATTCTCCGCAACATCAAGCGAATAACGCGCAACTCGTCGGTACAACCAGGTAGGGAGAGGGGATACGAGAGAAAGAGTTTCGTTGCCTCTAACAGGAAGCGCACAATCGCTTTACACTTCGTTACGTTCTTTTTTAAATGTTCCGTCAATACTGCGATTTCGATCCATCTCTCGGCGTTTTTATTCATTTTGCGCGGTGAAATTGCTACCTTTCTTTTTTTCTCGTTTCCTCGTAGCACCGATCGATCGGCCTTCCTCCATTTTGCCCGTAACATTCGATTGAATCTTGAACGATCGGAAACACGTAAAAAATGGTTCGCGTTACCTTCTTAAAAAGGATACACTGTCTTGATCCGTCAACGTTTCTTTATTTATAAAAGACGATTGGAGGAGCAAGATTTTTTACGTTTCGAGCATAACAAGAGCATAAATTGTCGTCTTATTGTCGTTTTGCACAGCATGGTTTTTTCTTGCATTTTCGTTCATTATAGATTATCGGCATCCACCAAGTCTCTGTTCAACCTCTTCAAGCCTTCCACACTGAACAACGTCAAGCACGGGTAAATAGAAAAATCAAGTTTTTCTATCTCTTTCTTGTCTTCCTCTTCCTTTCTCTTATTTATTCATACGTTAAGTTATACTCTTTCCTATTTCACGGCTTTCGCCTCGACTATTTCTTCACTCTTCCCGCTTTTCCCCGCTTCCTTGTCCATTTACATATCTATTTATCTACTATCAATTTTCATAATCATCGGCTCGTGTGTAAATCGCCTATCCAGGAAGTACGTTCTCCGTCCGTACAAGAGGTGAGTGCACACGAAAGATGCAATTTTAGTATAGCACGATACGCTCGGTACCGCACGGCATGCAATTGATTATCACAAGACCTTCTACCTCGCATGTAAAATATCACGTTTCAAACAAAATCGAAAAATTAGTATCGCCTATGTCGTCATTTGCCTGAATGTCGAGGAAGAAAGCATACGTTTCCCGATTCTTTCCTACCAAGTGGACTAATGAACCACTTTTTCAACAACGACAAAAAAGATACGTCTATCGGAGAAAAAAACGCGCATAGCGCACTGTTTCAATTCCGTCGTCTTTTTTTCCCCCCTTTTTCGAAAAACAATCGAAACGCTTCTTTCTGTACGACGAGGAGAGACGTACGCGCGCGGAAAAGTAAAAGCAGCGACAATAAGTAGCGACAAGGAGCAATGGCAAGCAAAAGTAAAAGTCCTTTCGTGTAATCGTAAGGGGAAGCGAGATAAAAGCTACGATGTCGTACCGCGAGCCTTCGTTCGTATTCGAGTGCCGTTCGAAGACGAAAGACGCGGCCGGGCTACGTGGTGGTTGGTCAGTATTATCGTTCGTTTAAAGTGCTAGCGCGAAGCGCGCTATTGCGTTACCGAGGAAAGTGAATAGCGATTATACAACGGCGCCTTGTTCCACCCACCGCGCTCTTTCGTACTACGGAACGTATGCGTGTGCGCGGCGTTACGGCATTTCACGCGAGTAGCTAGGAAACGATCGATGAAAGAGCGAATAGAAGAGCGATGAGGTGGTCTCAGGAGTGAGTGCCCCTGATTCTCGTTCGGCAATGCGTGCGAATCGCGAAAAGCACCCTGAGATCCGCTCAAAAATTCTCGTTCGGTAGCGCGTACGAATTTCGAAAAACTATCCTGAGACCCGCTAAAAAATTCTCGTTCGGCAATGCGTATGAATCGCGAAGAAGCACCTTGAGACCCGCTCAAAAAATCTAGGTCAAACTAGGTTAAACATACATATAAAACGCATAAATTGCGCGCGCGCACGTGTGTGGTGAGATTTAGTCTCGTTCTTGCCACGTATCCTTCAGCCTTTCGTAAATTACCAGCCAGCTACTTGTTCATCGATCGATATCCCTGGAACGTAGCAACACTTTTCGAGGAATGAATTAGCAATTTCTTTTCGGTAGTTCGTTAGCTGCGAATCAATGAAAAGCAATTTTCTTTCTATAATCGTTTCGTTTCGTTTCGATTCGATTCGATTCGATTCGATCGAGTAGATTTCGATCGATTTGATACTTGCACAAGACGAAGGCTAGAGGTTACGCGTGGAGATTCGCACGAGGAGATCGTGGAATCGTGAAGACGACGAGTATTGCGAAAAGTTCTGGTATCTCTCGTGTCTCTTCCTTTCTCCCTCATTCTCTTTTACTTGTTTCGAAGGATCGTGTTCCCAATGCGTAGTGTACGCGACGGAACTCGAGCCACGGCTGAAAGTAGATACATACGATGAGTTTCATTGTAGTTCCACAGATCGTTACATTTTCGTTGTCAGGTTAAGAAATAGGAATAGGGACGTGGTAACCAAAGTAATCGGTTGGGAAAGCGACCGTCGTATCATCGGAACAATCGTGATCAACAAGATGTTGCTTTCAAGAGGAAGGTTATGTCTTTTACCGCCACCTATCCTTCGAATTCGGATAAATAAATTTCGGGTGCGACGATTTTTTCCTCCTTCACCTCGGACAAATAAATCAAGTTTATCGCATCGATTACTTCTTCGACGATCCTAATTTAGAATATTTTCGTGCGTTATATTTCAGATAAATAGCGCCAAACATCCGTGTCTAATCCGTTAGAAATACTTTCGACCTCGACCTTATTCGTTCCTTCCACTTATTCGTCGTCCTTCCGCTAGCTTTTAAAGGAAAGAAGGCAAAAAGGCATGGCGTTCTCAACGTTCGAGGAAAAAGAGCTCCGTTCGATCGATCGATCTCGAACACTCGTCGGCGAAACGATATCGAGAATGATGAGTCGTTGCGGGTCATCGAGTCGTTCCGCATTAGTGCCGATCGTAAATTTTTCTTCGTACTTTCGTGTATCGCGTCTATTCCATGGGTCTACCAGTAAAACGCGTTGTTGGTTACCCACGCGGAAAGAACAAGTTCCGCTTAAACGCGTCACGGTATGAAGGGTGGGACCGTTAGGAATACGTCGTACGATACGTAAATCGAGAGTCACGGAATGCATCGATAAGTTCTCCCCGGAATAGGGAGTAACGAGTGATCGCACCCAGAGGTGGAAGAAAAGCGCTAGGACGATACGTACGATACCTACACTTATCGACAAAATGGCCGAATAGAATCGGAATGTTTCCGATCGGCGGGACATGGTTTGATCGAAGGAAATCGACTTGACGATTTTAACTATTATTCGACCTAACTTCCATTTTTTTACGATTACACTCGCGAGAAGGATTTCTTAATCGCAATAAATCTTAATATGAAGCGCAAACTTCCAAGACGTCATTTTTCCTTACTGGCGTTAATGATACAATGCGTTAATTCGTACTGCATTGTGCTTCGTTCCAAAATGTCACGTGACATTTATGACGTTACGTCACTTACGGCGTTGCTACGAAAATTCGAACGAACGTCGCGTTCACGAGGCAACTTCGTAAAAGGAAGTTTCTCATATTGGCGAAATCTTTCGCGAAGGTGGTCTTCTTAAAGAGCGACGTTCCTCGTTTACCTCACCGATGTATGGGTAACCAAGCGTGCGCGCTTGTATATACGTATACGTATCCAGAGAAGCGAGTGGATCGGCTTTCTACTCGGTGTCGCTTCGAGAGCTCATCGCAATAAAAACCAAACGAGTTCTCGAGCAGTAAAGCGCAAGCCGTCGAGTCGCGAGCACGAAGTTTCGTTGTCGCCAGCCATCGTGAAAAAGGAAAAAAAGAGCGGGCGATCTGTCTATCTATCTATCTATCTAGAAAGAGAAAGAGAGGGTGGGAGGGAGGGAGGAAAGTCAGCAGAGTTAAGGATATCGACACAATTTCAACATCGAGCCAAAGGAATAAAAGCAAGGTAGTGGCTACATCAGATCGGATCGAAGCTTTCGACACCACATCGAATCCTCCGCTTGTCCCCTTTCCCCCACCATCATCCGTTACTCTTTTGCCTATTCCACCTCCTCTGAATCGTTCAAATCGATCGTAATTGAAGTACCATCACCGATGGAGGCACTCCGTTTTCGAACCTACCCACCGAACGCCGCTTTGTCTCGTTCCACGAAACGGTCGAGTTCGCGAGTGATTCGTGACGTAACGACGCGCTGTTGTGCGAAGGTCGTAGCAAATAATTGTACACACGTACGGAACGAATATCCGTGTTCGTGCGCTCGACGGCGCACCCACGTCTGGTTTCGTTGTTTTTCGTACCTACGTATGTACAGTACTCTTTTTGCGTAACGCGCAATAGTTTACGATGATTCCTTCTTTTGTAAATCGGCTTCAGACTGACTGGCAACAGCCACAAAATCTTCAACGTCATTCGAGTCGGAACGACCTACTTATTACTTGAAATCACTCGAAACTTTCGAATGCATTTATGAAGTTTGGTTCGACGCTTGTTCCTCTGGCTCGATCGCTTCCGTTTCGTGTTCAATTTGATTCGGTTGGCAATGTCTGTAGTCTCTTTTATCCATTGCATTCCGCGTTATCTGCAACACACGATGCATTATTTTCGGTAAATTAGAATATTCAGACTTCCCAACTTCGAAGGCTAAACTCTGTGCCGGGAACTGACCTTGTGTTTCCATCTGAGCGTCGACAAACAGTTTCTCACGAATAGGTCCATATCACCCACGTATATTCAATGGTTAACACTCGTAGTAGGAACAATTACGCGATCAAGGGAATAGCGCTGACTCAAACATCGCGCGTTTCGACGCGCTTCGCTTTCAATGCATGTTGTACACCGTCAAGATTCTACGCGAGGCGTAACGGACAAGAAGTAGATCAACGACGCGAGAATCTCTGGTCTTACGAATATGATACGCGAAAGAAAGGGAAAGGGTCAACACGCGCGTCGATCCTACAATTACGTCGGACAGTAGCCGGATGGGAAATAAGCCGAGAAAAAAATGACATCGATTTTCTTTATTTCGCGGAAGATTTCGAAAATCGAAGATTGTTGGGCAATTATACGAACAATTGTATAATTTTTTCAACTGTACGTGAGACGTGTCTCGATGAACAGTTCTTAGCAAAACGTTAGCAAAGAGATCGTAGGAAATTGAAATAATTGTGAAAATATGACTTCTCTGTATTTCTGTAACAATCTTTCAATACTACACTAACGCAGCGGTTCGTGCGAGACGAGTCCTTACCGAAAAACGAATTCATTGCAGTACCAGAGACATGCAGTACAACGATGACGAGGGTACCGTACGCATGTACCTGCGTGGACGTCCGGTGATACTCTACGTTCCTACTAACATGTTAGAAAATTACGATCCTCACAAAGTCAACACACCGCCTCAGAGCAAGCTGAAGCTGGATTGGGTCTATGGCTATCGAGGCAGAGATTGTCGCAGTAATTTACACCTTTTACCGACTGGCGAGATCGTATATTTCGTCGCCGCAGTTGTGGTACTCTACAATATGGAGGAACATAGCCAGAGACACTATCTGGGCCATACGGATGACGTCAAATGGTAAGCAAAGTTAATTGGTAGGACGGAACGAAAAGGACACGTCGAATGTTAGAAGTCTTCGTTAAAAGAGAGCGTATAATTGCGCATCGTGCACATATGTATCCATCAATGAATATATCTTTGCCCTTTCGAAAAGAGTATGTTATTTCCAGTGAAGATAGACGCGACGAACGTAATTTCGCATGGCTAATTTAATTCTTCGTCTTTCAGTATCGCGATTCATCCGAACAAATTGGTGGTGGCGACTGGACAAACTTGCGGAACGGATCGACGAGACGCGTTGGTAAGATCATTGAGAGTGAACTCTTAAACTTTCACCTCCTGATTCCCCGCTATAAATTTCCTGCGCACTCATCATTCTCGTTCATATTCCTCTTATATTTTCCTTTCTACACTACCACTTGGATCGTTTCTACGTTTTGCTTAATTTTCCGGTATTTCGAATTCCGGGTATCCGAAATTACGCGATTGAGTCGGGTAACGATCGGATCTTTTTAGAATCCGACCCAATTCCGAATTAAATCCTCGATCCAACTCCAAGCCAAAATATCGGGCACCCGCACGCGTTTCTTTCTACCATCGTTGAACTATTTAATACTATTAAATTAAAATCTATGTTAAAGAATCGTAGAAATACATACAACGTACCCACCGCAGTCTACATTTCTCTCTTTTCAGCCACACATTAGAATATGGAACGCCGTTAGTTTAACAACCCTCGGTGTCATAGGTAATGGCGACTTTGATGGCTCTATCTGCTGTTTATCGTTTTCCAAAGCCGATGGTGGCAATTATCTCTGTGCCATTGACGAAACGTCCGATCATAATATATCGATCTGGGACTGGCAAAAAGGTGACAGAGGATCCAAAATTACCGAAACTAAAGTACGTAATAACGTAAGACGAATAAGACAATTCATTGATCTAGAAATTAAGATATGGTACGAGTTTATATACGCCCACGAAACTGTGTAGTTACCGAAATCTCCAGAACTTGTCCTAAATTCATCTTTACAAAGAAGTATTAAAGAAAGAAACGAACATTGGCAAACGAATGTGATATATGTAAGATATACATATGCATTTACGTATGTATGTAATCTGTTTTATGGTTATCGATTGCAGTGTTCCGTCGACACGGTAGTTTGTGCCGAGTGGCATCCATTGGAACGGAACCAAATCGTATCTTGTGGCAAAGGGCACGTATCTTTTTGGTCCTTGGACAATGGCGGCATGCTCTATAAACGTATGGGCATTTTTGAGAGCAGAGAGAAACCTAGGTACGTCACGTGCGTAGCGTTCAACCAAAATGGAGACGTTCTTACTGGTGATAGCAATGGCAACATCATAGTATGGGCAAGAGGTAATTACTTAATTTAGCTTTAATTTATTCACAGTTTCATCGATGTCGGAAATTTTATCTCGTGACATTTGCCTGTAAAATTAAAATGCAACTCGAGTCAAAGTTACGCAATACTGTTTTTGCATTGTTCTTTAATGACGCATTTCATTGTGCAGGTACAAATACAATAGCTAGGTTAGTTAGGAATCTTCACGAGGGATCGATCTTCTCTATATGTGTTTTAAAGAACGGCAATATTATTACCGGTGGTGGAAAAGATGGTAGAATATTACACTTTGATGGATCCTTCAATCCTACCGGAGAAGAAGCTCAGGTAAATTAAAAATTTCGCATTGTTCGATGAAAGATTAAATTTTTGTCTACTAAATAAATAAATGTCATCAATTGTGATTCGTGACTTTAAAGTAAAACGATAAATAGGTTGATCAGATCAATATTGTATATCGTCGAACAGATCGAGGATCACTTTGGAGGTATTCGAACATTATCGGAAGGCAGAGGAACTCAACTACTGATTGGAACGACGCGCAATTGTATTCTTGTTGGAGATACAGAAATGGGATTTAACCCCGCTATGTTAGGACATGCGGAAGAAGTCTGGGGCTTGGCAGCACATCCGACGTTACCTCAATTTGCCACAGCCGGTCACGATAGATTACTACAAATGTGGGATAGTTTAAGCCATACGGTAGTATGGAGCAAAGATATAGGAGTATGTTTATAATACTTTACCCAGTCTTTCATTCATTTATAATAAATATAACTTAATCGTAAAATTAATTGATAGGAACAGGCTCAAAGTATCGAATTTTCGCCAGACGGTACAGTTATGGTAGTCGGATGTATATCTGGGAAATGGTTAGCCATCGATAGCGAAACAAGAGAAGTGTATACGCATCATACCGATGGATCGGAACCCATTCAGGTTAACTTTTACTAAATTTACATGGATTGGTTTCTAGCGTAACAAAAATTAGTACTCTTTTATAGAGGAATACGTTCTTTAAGTTGATTTTATATTTCTTGATATTAAAATTTCATAATCATGACCAGGTTGTCAAATTCGCACCGAATGGTTCACTTCTTGCTCTCGGCTCCAGAGACAATTACATTTATATTTATCAAGTCAACGAGGATGCAACCAAATATAGTCGAGTGGGTAGATGCATGGTGAGTTTGTTACTCAAATAATTGTAAATGTGAAATATAATTTCCTCTAATAATGTAGTTTAAATATAAGAATATTTTAAACTTTCTTTTACCAATATCTGCGTGAAATACCAAATAAGTATCAAACGAATATCAATTTGCCATTGTAAATGTGTCAAATGAAAATTTATACAATTTTTTAGACATTATATAACAAAGGTTGAGTTACCTCTCATAGCTACTGAATCTGTTTCTCTTCTTCGTTTTTAGCCAAAGCGGATTCGAAGGCACGGAGTAAGACTTGTGTTTTAATCGTCCGAAATTAAAACTAAATGCTATATCGCGCATTATGTACTTCTTAATTAGAAAATAATTTGCGATATAGTATCTATTAATGTCATGCGTTTTAGAGTAGACATTATTCGCGTCTTATTAATATATTTCTCCATTACAAACACTCCTTTATACTAGCATGCACGTGATTCTTGTCGATACAAACTATTACGTACATTAAAGTACAAATTATTATCAAAAGTATGATATTACATTAATTTCGAAGAAGATGAATTCGTGCACTTTTTAAAATAATTCGCATTGTTGAAGGATAAGAAACTATATTAATAATGTAGGGAAGCTTTCATACGTCCATAAATATCACTGTATATATTTCAGGGACATTCCAGTTTTATAACTCATTTGGACTGGTCAGTGAATTGTCAATATCTGCGTAGCAACAGTGGAGATTACGAACTCCTCTATTGTAAGCACACGTATACCATATCGATAGCTTATCATCGTTACGATTAATTCATTTAAATTAATTCCTTAGGGAATCCTGGCGTTTGTCGTCAGATAGTTCAATCCTCGACACTCCGAGACGTCGACTGGGCTACTCATACGTGTGTAATATCTTTTGAAACGATCGGTATTTGGCCAGAAGGTGCGGACGGAACGGACATAAATAACTGCAGTCGCAGTGGCGATGGTAAACTTCTAGCTACTGGGGATGATTTTGGAAAAGTGAAATTATTTTCTCACCCAGCATGCCAACCGAAGGTAACGGAGATGAAGATATATATTTCATTATCGTGAACCGCGTGCATTGTAACCTTCCGTATGATTATTTGATTTATCGATTCACTCGCGAAAAAATATTTAGACGATTGGTTGCCTAAACATTACGTGTAATGCACGTTTACATGCGAGAAATGATATGTAGTCCGTTTAATCCATTCACTACCAATTACAAGATATTTCGTAGTTAGCGTCTGTACCAAAACTATCAGCTACGAGATATCTCTCGTAGTTAGCATATGTACCACAACTGCCAGCTATAAATTTGCATTGATTCCAATTGGTCTTGGCACCCAGGGTAGGACACTCTAAATTTCCCAGGCGGTGAATGGATTAAAGAAATTATATGAAATTTAAAGTGAATCTAATACTTCTCTTTTCAGTCATTGTATCATACGTACAGCGGACATTCGAGTCACGTAACAAACGTATCTTTTCTTCAAGACGATACGCGGTTAGTATCGACTGGAGGAGCCGACACCAGCGTTCTTCAGTGGATAGTGAATTAATTTATTAATCGGTAAAAAGAAAGCAACATTAATAATAATTTAAGTGATTAGTCCTTATTTTAAGTTTACTTATGTCTTTGGAGTGAATCCTGTCGATTTAAATTTAAGATTAGATACGATTTAACCGAAGAGGTACAAACTGAAATTACCGTCACAATAACAATATTAATAATGATAACAACATTTTGTGGTCCATGTACATAGGAAGATAAAATCTATACGAATCGTTGATCGTTATATTTTATCATTAATCGAATGTTCGTGAAAACATAATGTACGTTTCTTATATATCGTATACCTCACTAAAATTATTCTCATTTTACAATGAGTGTGAAAAATAGTTAAGTGTTCCGTATAACCGATAAGAGGAATTTATTTTTTGAATATTTGCTTAACACATTGTATATTGAATGCGGATTTAACGAATACTTGGTTTCACTGCTCAGATACACTATATCTCGCAAAATCAATGAATCATCATTGAAAGAACGTTATTAATACAACGTTGCAAGATTAGCAGCTGGAATTGTAATGTCAAATTTACGAAAATTAAATTGACTATTCGATACTCGCATGATGATACTTGGTTTCAGAGTAGATAATACGAACATTGTATATTTCTGTTCCACACCTTACGATTTAATTGTAACTATCAATCGTTATTTTAGATACGTCACTATGATTCTCGACGCGTTTCGTAGTAGCGCTTTTTCATCGGATCCTGAAAGAAATCTCGAAATGTGAACATCGTGCTTATATAGTACGATGAAACCAATCGACGGAACATACATGTCCACGTCATGTTGAAAGATCACTAAGCGTGAAACAGCACGCGTACATGCCGTCCAATGTAAGAAATACGTCGCATTTATACAACGGATATACTTCTAAATGAAAATTCTATTGTAAGACGAGACTATCGGTATGAATCACGTTTCGGCAACTACGCTAATTAGTAGACAAAATCAATTAGGAAGGAAACGTGTCGTTTACGACTTCACGGTCCTAATCACGTGATTATGCAACAATTAACTTGAAGTATCCGAAGCACGTAATTGCTACTGCCAAAGTAGTAGCGAGAAGTGATTCCTATCGGTGGTTCTCCGAAGTCTCCATCGCACATTCATTCGCATTAGCGTTATGATTTTTCGTAAACGAGAAACGATATAAATGTTCGACGTTCGTGTATACGTGTATGTCGTTTAAGGAACAAAACCACAACGTTAAGTGCATTTAAACAAACTCGAATTTGTACGAGTATATTCTTAACGAAGTATATATTAGGTCAATTACGCATTCGATAGACATCTTTTGATGTTTCGTGTATCTTCGTTTCTTGGGTCGAAATATTTTACCAAAGTTTAACGACGCAACGAGAATCGTTCTGCTCGGCGCTCTCTCGTGTAAAATATATCTATACTATCTTTATTTATATCGCACTCAAAAAACGACGTACGTGCGTGTGTATGTAGCACCATCGAAAATAAATAAACGTTAAGATAAGCCTCCTTTCTATCTCGCGTAGAAATATTCCGTTTAAAATGTACTCGTCTCTCGAAGTGCTTCAAATAAAATGAGCATTCCTGGAGTTTGTCGAATAACTCTTTAAATCGATGGAACAATTACATCAAATTGGGGATCATCGTTTCAAACCATTACAAAAATTCCTCGCTAAGAGGAAAACACGTTAACGCAAACGTGTGTGCGTGTGCGCGCGCGCGCGCGTATGTGTGTCGCGTTACATCACTGATGTGATCCATTCGACGACGTCACTGAAACGCGTACATGTTTAAAAACGTTCTATAAATTGTAACGAAATTACGTCGCGACGTCGATTTGCTTGCAGTCCGACCAACGGTGAATCTTAAGTTCGTCAACCCTTTGTTTAAATTCGTAAGAAAAATCTCTTGGTAAAAAAGATCTCCAAGAAAACATTATCACTCGGCATCGAAGCCGAAATGACACAATAGGTTTTCCAAGTCGACCGCTTCGCGTTGTAAGATTCGTCTTACGCGCATTCGTCTCACGGCGATCATCTCACGACGACCGTTCGCCAACTCGTCCTTTAGAATTGCGATTCCTTTCTTAAAATCTCTTCGTGCGTTTGCCCTGTCCTCCTTGAGCATGGAATCGCTTCGATTTATCTTCCTTTGCCTGCGATTAAAAAAGGAATATAAAAACATGCGGAGACGTCGACGTAGTGGAAGCGCTTCTTGTATTGTAGAAATAACTTCGAGTCGAGTCGTCATGAATCCGTAATAATTCGCGTCGATACATCAGCGATCGTCTCTAAACGAAGCTAGCCTTGAATTCGATTAAGCGTCTTCGTAGTCGTGCGTACTTTCGACGCGTAGATGGAAAAGTATCACTTACAATACGGTTAGCACCTCCGTCGCTGTTGTGGACATTGGACACGCCGCGTTCACGGACATTTCGCGCGGAGAGCGACGTCGGGCGACCGTCGATGGCAGAGCCGCCATATTCATGCCGCGTTTTGTTCTTTGGAATGTCTAACTTTAAGTAGACACGAGTATTTATACGTTTTCTTTTGTTCGAGTACGTCATTTATTCCACTAATACGTTAAATCGTGACGAAAGAGGCGAAGAAGAGGTATCGAAAGATTATAGAGAACAGCAAGAGGGTCTCTGCTTTGCGACAGGGTAAATATCCAAATCGTGTGGCTTTTCTATCAACCACCGTGACCGATGGATGGTAGGCGACGTCTTTCGAAACGGAAGAGGGAAGAAGAGGAATCCTTCGCTCGTTCGCGGCATTGGCGAACGACGCGACCAAGGGAAGGAAGAAAAAAAGAAACGAAGAGTATCAAGAAGGTGGGGCGGACGGGGCCGAAAAAAATGGAGGAAAAAGAGAAAGGGACACTCTCCTGGCTTCGAATCAAGGACCAGAAGACGAGAACCGGTCTACCCCTCCGCGAGATGCGTCCAATTTTTTCAGATCCTTTTTTTCCTCTCGACCGGCCGCCCTCTTCTTCTTCTTCTTATCCTTTTCCATCCCCTTCCTTCTCGACCCAACCTTCGGAAGTTTTCCCCTGAACTCTTCTGCCGCTACACTCTTTCCTCCTGTTTTTATTTTTCTCTCTCCTCCCCCTCCTCTCCCTTGCTGGTCATCCAGGTTAGGTTCCACCCAACCACCGCTTGCTCGTCCCTTTATGCCTGGTACGATCCTCGCAGGTGTCCAACGAGGGTTGCCCGAAAATATGTGTGTCCTGGGAGTCGAATTTAAAATCCCCCGTCACCCTCGCATCGTCACGTCATTCTTATGGATGAATAATAATGATTAACGGGTTCGCTTACCGCGCGTCTTTTCTTCTCTTTTTTTACTTGTCCTTCTTCTTCATCTTTCTCGATCGAAGCGCACGAAGGATACGAAGATGATAAAGCGCCTCGATTGCTGTGCACAGGGTGTCGTTTGCACGATTTGCCTTACGTTTTCTGAAAAAGGGAAAAAGAACCATCAGAAATTAACTGGTAGTCCCAAAACGATAAAGACTTCCTCTGTGGTTCTAAAATGATGAAGGCTTCCCCCGGTTCCCTCGTAGCTCCGAAACGATCAAAGTTTCTCCCAGTTCCCCCGTGATTGCAGAATGACGAAGTTACGACGAAGAAATCCACGATAAATCGATCTTCGGAGTTGATATCAAAGACTCAGCATGGACTCGAACAAGGTCGTTCTTGATACTCCTGAAAGCACATCGTTAAATCTTACGCTACTAACGTACATTCCTCGACTCTACGAATTTTGTCCCTTGGTCCCCCCTAGCGCTTGGCGCCATACCCTCCGTGGAAATAAGACTCCTTCGTATTTCCTATCCGGTCTACGTACCTAATTGACTTTGACGATATTACGGGGATCCTCGAAAGCGAACCGTAACGGACGACTTTTCCCCTCGCTCTCGCCCACCGCGAGGCCGATGCTTTCTCGCAGCAGGAACCAAGAAGACCAGACATCGCTCCAATCGAAGAGATAAGAAATCTCCCAGTCACTGAGATACGGAGTGACTTTATGACCCATCGTCGAGCCACGTCGCTGCAATAACGCACAGGCGCTGTTCCATCGTGAATTTCACTACGATTCGACGCTCTCGTCGTCCTTGTGTCGTTCTCGTTATCTTGTTATTACCATGATTAATCCTTTCATTCCGAATGCCGACTGTGGGCAGCGATGAATACCGCCGTATCCGCGATGTATCTTTCCATTCTACCGACTATCGTCGGATTAATTACCTATTAAAAATACAATTTACGCTTAAACGTCGAGTCGAGATTTCTACGTTTCCACCTCTCGACATTGAAGTGTCCACACGTCGAGAGTCTCCGTCAAGAAACCAGATTCGAGCGAGCCTGGAGAACAGGAAAAAATACTTGCTTTTAGACTTGAGATCGTTCGAAGCTCGTTGACACGGAGCCATAGAATCGCTCACGAATTCGTCCCAGCAGCAACGCGATACTTTCACTCGATTTTCCCAAAGCGGTCGGCGATGCTCCGGCTCCAGCTTCTCCTCGTTGTCTTCGTTCTGCCATCAGCACGATGCGATCGGCGCCAGTCAACGTCTAGAACTGAGTAAAAGTTCCTTTTTAACGAGCGGTGAAATAAGATGGAATGGAAGAAAACTATCGCGCACTCTCCATAAACAGCCGTACCAGCTGACATCGATTTTATTCAGGGCGATCGTACGCTGCCGCGCGATACGAAGGCAGAAGTGTATCGTTGAAAATACTTGCACATTTGCGTTAAGGCGGAGGAAACAGGAATATCGTAAACGCGCATGAATGAATGATGAGAATGCATAAAGTCCTTCCATAGTAAAACGTTGCTTAAGAGTAATTACAGCTGGAGAAAGAATTATTAGGTCGTGTAATATGGAATGTCGGATTTCTCAATATTCGAGAATTGATTGCTAAAGAGGTTAGGCGTATTGCATAATATGTTTAAATGCTATAATTCTTTTGGTATCTCTTTAAAGTTCCTATAGTACTCTTTAAATTATCGTTATTTTTCTTTTACAAATATTTTCGCAGGTACTTCGAATTTCTGGCCTTTGAATAATCCGACGCCACGTCTTGCACAACCTAACGTGTTTTAATTGCCATGGACGTGTGTCGAAGTTAATCAATAATTCTCGACATCTAGACTGTAGGTTCTCGTTGCATTGTGAGATGTAAAAGGGTCTTTCTTTTTCCTGCGCTTTCAGGATCGCGATCTCGCGTTCGACACACGCAAACGAAAGTTGGCAAGAGTCGTCGAGCGATCTCGTTATCGAGGGATTCGTGAGTTCTTGTTCTCAGGGCGGCCGCGTGCCGCTCGGCGAATCGCTTTTATTCGGGGCGACGTACCAGCTTCTCCACGACAATTTATCTCAATTAAAGGGCCCGTATTATTTCGACGAGACACGATCCGCTCTTGCTCTCGCGAGCCGCCCTTAATCTGGGACGCGGCGCGCCCTGAAAACCATTGAAAAGAAGAAGGGGGTGTCGAGTTCCACGATGGCTGAGAACGAAACGATTCCCAAATCGCCGCCATCGAGGTGAGATAGATACGGTCGACCTTTCGACATGCGGGTCCACAGTGGAAAGATGACGAGGCAATCCCTGAAAAAGACGAGAAAAAAGTAGAGCTTTTCTAGCGAGTATTATTACATACGTATTTAAATGATATGTACTCGATTAAATGCTAAAACATTATCAAATGCTATGTACCTTACAGGTCACATAAAATGGGCTTATACAGAAATTAACCTTTATTTTCCGTATATTTACACCTTTATAAATAGAATTTTATAATATCAGGCTCTGTATTTTTGTTTCGCGTGATATATTATAAAACATTCATCAAAATGCATCCTTGGTTTATCTGGATACGTATCGTAGTAGTAGACTGATTCGCGTCTTTCATCTGGTTTTTTTCGATAGGAACAAACCTTACGACCCCTTTTTGAGCCTATGAGAATCACACGAAGCTTTCCATTTAGCCTGATTTCTTCAAAATTGGAGCTGGATGTCGAAGCTCCATCTCGCTGTTGTCCAAAATCTCCTTTCAACTGATCTACTAAAATTTGTGTAGATTGTAAGTGTTTAAGTTGACTTTTCGTTCTCCTGTTTTTTTACTAGTTTATGGAGAATATAGAAATTAATTAGGCAGATTTCCATTCTTAAAAAATGTTCTTTTCTCTGGTTGCCGCCTAAAACACCGTGACGCCTGAGAGGCACCTCTCGAATTGCTGCATCGAGTTGTGTGGTGAGCGAGTGCAAAGAGTTAAATGCTATTTAACCATATCGCAAACGATCTAGAGAAAGTCACGAATTACGAGAGACAGATTTCGTTTCATCGGTTAACTGCCGATCATCGACGACTCTTTTAGTCGTAAACACCAGGTAGAGCCGCACGTGTCTGCCAAATGATCGCGTTCGATCGCACAGCGCCTAGAATTATCAAATCACCGCCATCGAGTACAACCTTTCGACATGCGGGTCCAACAAAATCGAGCAGGAATCATCGGCTTCGTGTCGAACGACGTGGCATCGTTTCTAAGGGTAGATTCTCACGTAGAAAACGGAATCTTTAACGCGTTAACTCTGGTAGATTAGACGTTATACCTTTCGAAATGTATGAACGTTTCCTCGAAGAAATCTGAAGAACGATTGAATTTAACAGCTGATTCGAATAAGCAGCCCTTCCTCGTTGGAAACATTCAGTGAATGTAATTCCTTCTTGTCCACTCCGCCCTTCACCCCGTGACGTCTACTTTCTCGAAAAAACGCCTTGTAGCCCTGTTCGTCTCCCTTTCGAGCGAACAGGAAGAGAGGCCAGTTCGAATAGCAGTAGCCAGGTTACAAAAGTTGTCAGTGGACAACGAGGGCTAACTAAAGCGGAGGAGATACAAAAGAGGTGGTGGTAGAATGGCTGTGATGGCAGTAGAGCGGGGGTAGATAGGTAGATGGTTAGAGGGATAGGAAGGTAAATTGGTCGGTCGGTCTGTCGGTGGAGGAGACTGGCAGAAGTTGGTCCACGAAAGGAGAAAGAGGGCAAGAGTCGTAAAACGAGTTCTCTCGAGCCCTTGGGGATCTCTTTCTTCTCCCTTTTTGCACGACACACTGGAAACTGCGACTTTTTTTGCAAAGAGCGCCGTTATCGTAATTTTATCGTGCGATCTCGAGAGAGAATCGTCGAGGGTCGTATCGACCTTGCACGGTGGGGATGCAGCTAAGTCGCGTAGGTAGATGGATAGCTAGGTAGAAAGGTAAGTAGGTAGGTAGGTAGATGGACAAACGGACAAGAAGCGAAGAAGCAAACAGGTAGGTGGGTAGACGAGTGACCGTCCACGAAGTCTCTTCTAACGCACGATCCTCCATCTGTATGCGTAACTCAACTCGTAATTTAATGTGATCGCGTCTTGTATGCGTAATCCGTTCCTGCGTGGATACTTTAGCGCGTAGCAATATTCTCTTGCAAGAAAATTAACCGAACTCGTACATTCAACAAATTATGAAGCTTCGCAGATGCGTAGACCTCGTATTATAGATAGGTTTAAGGACCAAGTATTAAAGCGTTTTTATAATTTCGAAGGCTTTATGTATATGCACAATACATATACATATATATATGATTCGTTGAATATTATTTGTAACAAAAGTTGCACTTTTAAATTTTTCGAATGGTTTTGTTTATGGTTCCGTTTTATTGGCATCTAAAAAAAAATAAATTGTAAAACTTTATAAACACGCATACCGTAAACATAGTGATTTCACTGCGAAATCACAGAGAAGTAAAAGTTTAGGTAGTTTCGCAACGTAATCACTAGTACACAAAGGGTTAAGTGTGATTTATACTTTTACGCATATATCACGAAACAAAGAACATTAAAAATCAATATTGCGACGATTAAATCCTATATATCATCCCGAAATGTAATTGTAGTTATATGTTTCTTTCGAAAGAATAATTTTCGACAATATAGTACGTAAAATGCAGAACGAAAAATATACGGTATCGCCCGCGCGCGCGTGTGCTTGTACATGTGCACACATGAAAGAGTATTCACTTAAATATACGATCCTGCGGGATGAAGGTGACTGAAGACTGAAGACTGAAGATCGATGACAAATTTTTAACCGAAAGACCTTCGATTGCCTTTTCTCCTCAGATTATATTATAGGTTTTTTACTACGATAAATAATTGTTACTAAGTATAGACGACGAATTACTATACTACTACAATAATAAGCACATGTACTCGTTATCTTGAAGGATCAATCGGCATTTATCATTTCAATTTTTAGATTTTACCTCTCTCTCTCTCTCTCTCTCTCTCTCTC
>JAITYT010000341.1:795618-809757 GCA_025433975.1 Liostenogaster flavolineata
CTCTAATAAAGGAACTACACAACGAAGTTTGCGAGCTTTCTTCGATGAATGTGCCTAAGTGAAATGCGCGCATATATGCGCTTACGATGCAAATGGGTTAAGTTTAAGTAATAAAACCGAGTCGCTTCTTATCAGGACAACGCTGCACGATAAACCGTTTTCACGGATTAGAAAACGTCAGGAGTTAAGAGGCTCGCGCTATAGACGAATCAGTCCTACTCATCAGTTATTACGTAATTCTAGCGTCTGCTTCGTCATTTTTACGAACTGTTAATTATCCAAAGTTAATAAAGAAGATTCGTTGTAATATTCGAGATTACAACAACGTCTTCGAGACCGTACAATAGCCCAAATACCGAAGTATTCCGAAGGATCGTTGTAGAAGTTAGTTGAATAGGCAATAGTTACACGGCTAAAGGTATGCCGTTCATTGAAAGGCTTTTTCGAAGCACTCCGTGTAATCGGAAGGGTTAACGTTCGTCGTCCATGATTAATTTCAGAATAACGTTTCACGGAGGCCATGCTCCATTCCTTTCTCTTTTGGTCTTCTTTCTACGCTTTCTATTTTTTTCTCTTTCCTTTTCTTTTCTTTTTCCTTTCCGTTTACTCGATCATGGTACCATAGGCTACGACCACCGCGTCTCCCGTTAAAGAGAGAACGATTTTATATCCAGTCCTCGAACGACGACGCGATGTTTACACGCACGAGGGCGTCTTTCCCTTTGGGTCGATCGGAAGGACGCCTACAAATTCGAACAGACGGCGGTTCTTTGATACTATTTTTGAGCTTCGAACGCACGCAGAGCTCTTGCTCGCTTGCTCGGGACGGAGAAGCCTCCATCGTGGTAGCAACCTTCAAAACCAAACGGGTGCGAGCGTGCGGACCAGCGAGCGACCAAGCAGCATCCGTAAGAACGCGCGTATGTACGAAAGTTCAGCGATCGACGACGGTCTTCGCCTTTGAAAAAATGAAGTCGAAGGAACGAAACTGAACGAAGCGGCAGGCTTCGGACTGTACTCGAAGCAACGAGATCGAACTCGAATAGATATTGTCGTGCCATTCCAACGTACTCGGTATATCGTCGTCGTCCTCAAAGTGAAAAAAGAAACAAAAACGTAAGAACGAAAAGGAGAAACATTTCCTTTTGCCGTCGAAAACCTACGGAAATCTTGAAATTTCTTTCCAAACGCAATTTCGATCGATCCATCGGTCGAAGATCGACAAAACTGGACGATGACGACGAGGGATCTCGTCCGATTTCCTTCGCACGGCGAAAGGAAGAGGCGAAAGTCTCGGAATTTGTTTAGCTTCTCTAAACGCAATTTCGGTCGAAAATCGCCGATGGATCGCGACTCCCGTCGATCCTTTCGCGCTCGCCCCATCGCCTTCGAAAAAATAAAGAGAAAAAAAATCAGACGAGAGAAAGAAGGACAAAAGTGGATGACGACGACGACGACGACGACGAAGGATTCTCATCCGACTTCCTTCGCACGGCGAAAGGAAGAGGCGAAAGTCTCGGACGTTCGGCGCTTCCCACGTCGACGCGTCAAACCGGTTTTCGCGCCAGTCCGAAACGTCGAACGTCATCGTCTTCGGAACGGAGAACATTACCACGCTCTTCTCCGTCCCCCAGTCTTGGAAAAAACGCCTCGAGCACTTCGAAGAGAGGAACGACGGATAACGGAGAACGCGACCGCGCGATAAGCGGATTTTCCCTCGAATCGACCGAACGTTAAAGACTGAGCCATCGACCTGTCGCGTTCTCCTCTATTCCTTCTTTGATCGTAGTTAATTGTCTCCCTTCGGCTTATTTCGTTTTTTTTTTTTTCGAGAGTCCGAGTTCCGAATGACGAGTATACTCGTCGCGTAATTCTATCTCTAAAAATGCACGTATTTCTCAACGAAATAGAATATTTGTAAAATATTTCGAGATAGTAACGAAGTAAGAAAGGAAACGGTGATCAAAACACCGTCCGTACACGTACACGTACGTTCACAGAAACGAAGGGGATTCGACGTCCCGTGGAAAAAATCATTGACTACGTCACCATTGTTTTTATTACGAATCGTTAATACACACGGCAAATTTACAAAGGACAAGAGATTATCGGCTTCTTTAATCGTCATTGAAGAGTCGTAAAGATTTTCTCTTGCGTCGAAACAAGAGAAGATAAAAAAGACATACCCATGTCTCGACCACAAAGTCGACTTTGAAGTAGATAGGCACGTTCCCTCGTATCCACCGCCTGCTTCTTACATCTATTAGCTTTTAATTTGGCTTCCTCGAGATCGAAAGTTTCAGAGAAATCGAAATCGATTCGATCAATGGCTGAGAGCTGCTCGCGTCGTTTCTTCGACTTTTTAGCGACGAACCAATAATACGAACCGACAATAAGTAAAGGAGCCGAAAGAAGGAGAATAAGGAGTATTCTCTTAACGGCTGCAATCTTTTTTTCGTATTCTTCCTACAGCCGAATCGATTATTCTCAACAGGAGAATACTCGATTCGAAAAACTTTCGGGTCGTTTCGACAACTTTTCAATCGAGCGTATGTCGAATTTCCTTTAGCACGTTGACACCGGCGCTGATATTTAGGGTTTTCTCTGCGAGGCGGCACCCAAATGCACGATCTGCTTTGTGTTTTTTTACTGTTTGTGTGATTACACTGTTCGACACGATTTTTCCGCGGCAATACCCGCTAGATAATTCTTATAGATCTCGACGAGCTAAAAATGAATGTAAAATCAGTTTTTGTCTATCACCCTCAGTTTTTGAGAAAATCGATTTCCAAAAAAATCGTAATTTCTCAACTTCGATTTTTGATTTTTTAATTTATAATAAAACTACAAAAGCTATACGATTTCTGTTGGATTCAATTAATTCGGTGGACTTCGACTAATACATTGATATACAATAATTTGGCGATATCAATTTGCATATACCAGTAAATGTTAAGTAAAGCTAACGGGACCAGTTTTGGCTTTAATTTTGGAGTACTCTTCTTGATATTTCTCAAAAAGTAGAAGTCTGACGCGAATTCTGACCATCGCACGCAATTCTGTGACATTTTTCTATAAGAAACGTTCACGACGCAAATCAAAAAATTTTTCGATTTCGTACAAGAAAAACAGAAACAGCATCGGGGTGGCTAAATGAGGTTTCGAAGTCGGAGCGACGTTAAATTTTTAAAATAGACTGACAAAAGACCAGTATGTATGCTAGCTCCTTCCAAATATCACAGATGTGTCATTGCTCAGGGGAAAAATAGTAAATTAAAGCCAGATACTGTCTTTCTTCCTAATGATGCTAAAGAAAGGGTTGATCTATCCGATCAGATGTCATCCTATTATAGTTGCTTGCGCAGAACCGTAAAATAGTATAAAAAAATGGTAATAAAATTAATATGCGGAATTTGCCTCGTAAATGCGTGGTATGTACATAGAAAATGGAGCACTAAAAGGAGTATTAAAATTTTTAAATTTCGCGAAAAAATTAACCACCTTTTGAGTACAGTGAATCCCCACAGAGAAGAAATGCAAAACGAAAATAAAGTTCTGCCCAAAAAACATTCACATTTTCTGCATTCGTACCAAGGGCCCGCGAGAAAAACGAGACAGCGGTGCAAAGAATGTTATAAACGCGTTTCTAGAACAAAAGGTAGACAGTATGCCGCGAATAAAGCCAAAAAAGTAACAACATATTGTGATCGTTGTGAGGGCCAGCTGGGCACTCCGTCTAACGTGTTTTAAAAAATTACGTAAAGAAATTATATGATTATGTTAAGTTCATAATATTGAATTATGTTATTACTATTGAATGTATGCCTATAATGTTGAGATAAAATAACATAAACCTATTTTGTACTACATATTTTGTGAAATACAAGTGTGATCCACCGATGATGCACGCCGGTGTCAACTAGACGCTGTTAAACTAGACAATAAAAACGTGCTGAGATAATTCACACCGCGTCTCATGAGACAACGACGAAACCAAGGAGAGAAAACGCATCGCCTCGTCTTCCTACGGATCTTCCCGTGCACGACCTTTCACGATCGCCTTGCCGTTAAAATAAGAATTTACTTCTGCCCCGCGTAGGGAAAGGAGCTGGGGGAGGGAAGGGGGCCAGTCGTTACGGCCATGCGGGACGACCTCCTCCCTCCCTCCCGCCCGCCCGTAGCTCGCGCCCTTTTCGTCGGCGTCGTTGCGCGGCTCCTCGAAAGTCAGCGCGCCTGCGCGAATACGAGTTCGAACGAGAGAGAAAGAGAGAGGCAGCTAAAGAAAAGAGCGAATATCAAGAGAAGAAACGAGAAAAGAAGAAAACAAAAGAGTACGGAAACGAGAATGAAAGAAAGAAAGAAAGAAGGGAGTGAAAAGGGAGGACGAGGATCCGGAACGAAAAAGCGAGAAGGCAAGAGAAAACAAGCGAAGGAAAGAGAGAGAGGCGCGGTCGAGGTTCGAGAGAAAGCGAGAAAAAAGAAGCGAACGAACGAATGGTCTAGAGAGGGAAAGAAAAAAGTAATAGGAAAGAAAGCGAAAAAGCGAGAGTGAGAGAGGACAAGGGGGTAGCGAGGCTAGAGGGAGGGGACTGGGCGAGACGCTGCAAGGGGAGAACGGAGGAGAAACGAGCTACGAAGGAGGGACGGTGAGACGTTGAATCGAGTGAGGGAGAAAGCAAGATACGTTTGGTGTGTATGTAGTGTGCGTGTGAGAGAGAGGGGCCGAGCGAGCGAGGTCGACCAAGCGAGAAAGCACCGCAGGAGAGCTAGACAGACAACAACGCGTCGAATCTGAAAAGGATAAAGCGAGATAGAGCTTCAGTGGCGAGACGAGCGAGTGGCCAACTGAAAAACAAAGACAGAGAGAGAAAGAGCAAGAGAGAGGAGAGACAGAAAGGGAGTGTAAGAAAGAGAGCCGAACAATGACGCGACAAAGAAAAAACGAGCGAGACATTCGAGAAAGAAAGAGAGGGAGAGTTACAGAAGGAGCAAGTTAGTTAAAGCGACAACGAAACGTGCAACGGAAAAGGACGGACAGAGCGACGAAGATAGAGCGAGAGTCAGAGAAGGAGCCAAACAACGTTCGACAAGGAGAAAACGAGACGAAGCGAGAAAGAAGAAAGAAAGAATGAGTGACCGAGAGAACGGACGTGCAACAGAAAAGGACGGATGACCGATTCCACGACGGTCGTGACGAAGCAGAGGAGGGAGTAAAACGCAGCGCGACAAGCTCAATGGATGTGAGGTGGGGGTAGTACCGAGGTTCGTCGAGTACCTGGCCGCGTTCCTACGTAAAATCCGGAATCCATTCACAACGCGCTGGATACGCGCGACTTTTCATTCTTCTCGCTCGGTAAGCGGATATCGTTCTCCGCATCGACGCGAAAACGTCAACGACGTCGTGTCCTCGGTAACGATCACGGTCACTCGAAACGCATCGTGAGACGCGTCGCGACGTATCAAAACGGTATCTTTTTCTCTCTCCTTTTTCTCTCCTCGTTTAAGAATTTTTCAACGACGAATCCGCGCGAATCGCGCTTTATTCCGTTACGCGCACACATATGCCAATGAAGCATTTAAAAACCGTAGAGAACGGACGAGACCTACGATGAAACACGTAATCGCTACCCTTACGATTATTGCGTTAATCGCTTGCGAAGGGAAGAACTGGAAAGGGCCCGTTACACTAATTGCGAGTAGCTGCGTCACATCGGTATCGACACGCGGCTGTCGCGCTGAAAAGCTCTCAAAATCGAGTAGCTCCGACAAAACGGTAATCGACATTTTTCGTTTGGTACTTTATTTATACGATATTTTCTCTCCTCTCTCCTCTCTCCTCTCTCTCTCCCTCCCTTTTTCCCTCTCGTCTTATTAATAGCGTCGAGTAACGCATGGCAGCCTTACGTGTTTTACGCGAGCAAAAAGCGCGTCTAACCTATTACTTCGACGTTCGTAGTTACGTGGTTGAACAAACGATATTTAAAAAAAAAGGAATTAAATCGATCGAAATTCTGTGCAGGTATCGGCATTTGGAGCACAAAATATTCCAATTTATTATTACCATTCTCCTCGAGCGAGAGCTACTTCGTTTCTTCCTTCGTGCGCGTCGTTGAAAACTTACGAAACGCTTTGTACGCGACTCTATTTCTCTTCGTCCCCTTCCCCTTCCCAGTCACAGCGTCGTCAACGAGAGCGAAACGTTCTCTTATCTTTCGGCGCGGCACCGTAAGCAAAGCAGCAAAGCAACCAGCGTTTGCGTCTCGTTGTCGTCGTCACGCGTACGTCCCTCTCCTCTCCCCGCCGCGCCTTTTTGCTCCACGAACATCCGTCTCTTTCTCCTTATCCACCGCGACCTCCTCCTCCTTCTCCTCCTACTCCTCTTCCTTCGAGTACTCCCCCCTCCCACTTCTCCGCCACCCAAGCGTCACCCCTTCGCAGCAGCGATAGCGGAACAAAGGAAAGGCGCGAACGCCCTGCCGATAGTAAAACGGCATTTCGAAGTCGGTTGACGGTATGCATATGTACGTACATGCACGCGTGCGTGTGTGAGTGGCTAGAGCATACGTAGAAAAGCGACTGGGGAATACGTGACTGTCCGCGTGTGTGTGGCTACGCGGCGACGGCACGTACGTGTAGAGAGAGAGACGCGCATACGTCGAGCACGCGGCACACGCACGCGCTTCCATGTGTATAGGTAAGCAACTCGATACGTACTACGCGTACCGGTTAATAACGCGGATTTCTTTAATCGAAAAAACGCGATAATCTTTCCCGTTCCTCGTCAACGATCGTGGATCGTTCGTCGAGCAGCGAGTCGTTTTTCAGCCTGACGCGCATCCTCGTCTCGATAAAGCACGTTATTGTTCGTCTCTTGGAACTTTTCGGTCGACCTGGACGTTCTTTGTTCAGGAGATCGTCGTTTTTAAAGCAGCTTTTAACCTTTTGCACTATGAAGTCGCCTCTAACGCGACGAAACTATTTTTCCCTGAAAATGTTAAGTCATCTCCGGCATGACACTTTACACAGTCAATAAAACAAACAGTGGGAAACAGTTATATTTACAAAATGCCTTGAAATCATGTGTATGTATTAGATCGCGCGAAAAGTCATTTCGTCTTTTTTTGTTTTTTTTTATGTTGTTTTTATGATAAACTATTAGGAAAAAACGGAATGACTTTCCGAACAATCTAATACGTAAAGGTCTTGTATTGTGCACTTCTCAGCACAATAATGTCAATGTTTAAATTAAATTGCGCATAAAGCTTTGTTTGAAGAATTTTATGGGCAATTCGATTATTTTTGGCAACGATTTTTTTCTCGTGCTTGAAGGTTGTATTTGGTAGAATTATTTTTTGCAATTTTCCTTTTTAGCCATCCATTGTGAATCTTACGACAGGAAGCCATTTTTACACGTAGGAGATTGTTTCAAAAGGTATCGTACTTTAAACAAGTATAAACAACGATAAACTAAATATTCGTATTTTGATATCATGCGTTCTTTATAAACAATTGTTTTGTTAATAAAACGTTAAACTTCAAATAATTGCACGCAATTACTCCATACCTAATATGTGATATCAAAATCAGAAAAATTAAATCAGAGCTGGCCGAGAAGAAACTAGGAAAACAATTATAATGCAAAGGGTTAAACCAGTTATTTTTTAATTTTGTAAGTATTCGGAGCGCGTTGAGCACAAGCATATATCAAAGCATATGACTTTTAGCAGCGCTTTTCTTCGAAATAAAGTAACCAATTGGAACAATGCCTGGAGGGTGCTCTTCGTTTGGTACGAAATGTGACATTTTTCAGCGTAAAATATTTGTAACATTTATCGACTTTGGAAAATTCGACGTACGAAATTTTGAAGCTCGTTTTCGTACATATACGTGACAAATAGCAATGGCGCGTACGACGTGCGTAAGAATCGTCTTTGTTGAATGTAACCTTTCGTTCGATCGTTTTACGTAAATAAAAGCCGAGTAAAACTACCGTTCGGTTACTGGTGGAGCGATTATGACGCACGTTTTCACTCGTCGTCGATATAACGGGCGAACGTCACTTCCTACAGTCGTGAAAAAGGACATCTGTTTCCCCCGATTTTACCCTTTTTCACCGTCGTTTCCCGAAAAAGGCAAATAAAGCAGACGATACCGCAAAAAAAAGTGAATCGACGACTATGAGTCGAACTACGTCCCGTTTTAAACCTTGTCGCGTCATAAAGTAATTCGATCGATTCCGTCATCGCATGCAAAGCAGGAGCGATCACTCGCTTTCGTTAAAATTCGCCTTCGAACGGTGCGGCACTTCTTGAAATATTTATTTTTATTTTGAAAGGTAAATAATTTCTCTCGGGAAGAAGAAATATCGAAATTTCTCGTTGTACGTTTCGTCCCTTTTTAAAGCTTCGATTAGCGCGATTACACCGTTGCATCGATCGAACAAAATGCAATCGTGACTTAAAATCAATTAGCGATGTTGCTTCGCGGTACGATCAATTTCCATTTCGCTTAAAAAATGGCCTTTTCCCGATGATCGGACTCGTATAAAACGTGTAAACGTCATAACGTACTCGTTATGAACGTTTTTAAACGCGTTTAAGTAAAGTCTTTACGCGACGTTCGTCTAACGACGTAGCATCGAACAAGCGGGCGATATCGCGTTAACGACTGATTCATAAATCCGATCGAAGGTCACGAAGCACTTACAAAAGTATATCCCGAGTACACGTCATTGAAAAATTATTCAAAGTCAAAATCATGACTTATTCGCTCCTAACGACGACCCGATAGGTCAGCATTAATCCTTGTTAGATAAATAATCTAACAAAGTTAGATAAATAATCCCAGAAGATAAGCCCAAAATTTTACAGTTTACTAAATATAAAGAGAAATTTTCCCTGCGAAGAGACGATTTTTATACGAAAGCTTTTAATCTTAAATCAATGCATGTCTGAGAAAAGTGTCTTTTTATACTTATAAAAAGAGACGATTCTCTTATTCGATCGAACGCCAATAAAAACTAGCAAAAACGTCTTTCGCTATAAGTAACGTGGTGTCGATTGGAATCTATCCTCGCAAACGGATCCGACGGCTAACCTTCGTCTGGATAGATAAGATCGAGCATGCGACGGGCTCGTTGAGCCATTATTCCTTTTGACCTGCTAAATGGCCGTGACTGTTATTCTAATACGTTCGGTGGCTAAGATCGCTTCGACAGAAAGGCTTTCATTGAAGAAATATAGTTTGCATCTGGAGACGTAACGACGCGCGGAAGTACGATCTTCTGACCTTCTTTAAATCATGAAACGTAGAAGCATACCCAACGAACATCGTCGAATGCTTCAACGTGAAAAACTTTCGGTGATAATTTTGTCCGTCGAATTACGATCAAATTTGAGAATCCTAAAAAGTTGCGACGTGGCTGATGCGAGCGTCAAAGATAGTGTCGTTTTCATCGATTAGATCGTTTTACTTCGAGTAATCAGTTTTTCAAGTACGAAGTTACGAAAGAACTCGAGCAGAGCCGAGCTCTTCTCCTAATGAACGTTCTCGTGGATAAACATTTTATTTCATTCTTATTCCATTCTCATTTCGTTCTCCATTACTCGAAGCTTTTAAAAAATATCAATTATGGCTCGCATTTAAATGTTTCATCATGCGTTGCGTACCACCAACAACTTAGTTCAGTAGCTACAAAAAATTCCATATATAATTGAAAATTAAAATAATGGAAATTTGTCACTTTGGTTCGGCAACGACCGATAACGCAAAGCGCTCTTAAAATAGCCGCTCATGGGAGAGAAGTATGAATCGCAGCATCATCGGCGTGAACGTGTTAAAAGGGACGAACGGAAACGAAATGACGCGATATATTTCAAGTACGTAAATATTTAATCTATTCTCGGATACGCAAAAACGATGCGTTTCGACAACGACGCGCTTCCTCGCAACTTTCACGCAATTTTCGGCGATTCGACGAGTAGTTACGCGAGTTTCGAACGTTTCGTTCGCTTGCACGTCGCTGCGCGGCAACGACCATATCGGAAATTGTACGCACGAAGCCCATGCTAATCAAACTCGAAAGCCGGTTTTCACTGACTCACCGCACTCGTTAGAATTGACCTTTCGGCAAAAAAAAAGAAAAAAGAATAGACGCTCGATTTTTATCCGCGGACTCGCTTATTAAATCAATCGATAGTGAACAGTTCGCGATATAGAAACGATGATTGAAAATAGCTGAGTAACTTCGACTTTATTCATCTTTTACGGAATAATAGCGCGGACGTCCGCGTGCTGATAATTTACGAGTTTCGAGTGCGTCCTTTATTATCGTAAGAATAGAAAATGCGGTTCTCGCGCGAACGCGACAATCGAGCGAAGCATCGCGACCAGTCAACCTTTGTTTTAACATCTTGCGATCGGTGATGGGTCGATCGTTAGGACGAAGATCAAGTAAGCAAGAAAAATCGAATTTCTTGACTTTTATTATCTCTCCAGACGGATAACGTTTTTTACCCTAAATTGGAATCTTATTTACAAGAGTCATATATATTTATATTGGACTCGATAGTTTACATGTCCCGCATCGCACGCGGGCAATATCACTTCGGTAATCGTTAGCGAGATTCTGATGTTTCATGACGAATGAAGTGTTTAACCATTCGTCAACTATCGGTATGGACTACGATCGTATACCCGAGTTCGGTAAAAGTTATCAGCGTGAACTATGGACGCATATATGTTTGCCAATTTTTCGATAATCGCAATTATCAGTCTACAAAGTCGATACATGCGCGTTCCTTGACGACGATGCTAAATAAAAGTGTTCAGGCGCATATTGCAATAATTGAATCAATCCGTCTCAATGATAAAATAAGTGTCGTTATTCTTCAAATCTTCCGTCAAATTCTTGAATTATCGGCAAATGACGGAAGTATCGATAATTTGTAATGTCTCCGATAAAATGATTTATATACGAAAATAATCTGATAATAAAATAATTTCAAAACAATTCCTTTCGAGTCGTTTAATTTGGCGTAACAAAGAACGAAATGCCCGTACATAAAAGACCGTCTGTACAAAGCGAGACGATTCGTTTTATCAACTGAAACAGCGTAATACGATCGATACGCACGAGCGAAAAATCGAGAAAAAAAAGTAATGACAAGGAATCGAGTGACAATCGAGGAAACGTTCGAAGAAGAATAATATGAGGAACCAGTGCCAGATGTACGTCGAGATCTCTACGAAAGACGCTGGAGAGGATGAATTTTGAAATGGAGATAGTATAGAATTTTAAAAGATTTATCAAATTCTTACGGTCATACCTCGATCGACGCGGAAACGACGAAAGCGTAAGAAATGAGAGAAAGATCGAATAGGAAAGACGCACGCGAACGCGGTAAAGACGTTGACCGACGTCGAGCTCGCGACTGATGAAACGAGGATAGTCAAAAAGAGCGGGAAGGAGGCGAGAGAGGGCAAAAAAAAAAGAAAAACGCCTGGTCGTAGTGCGTTGCAGTACGTCGGAATCACCCTGTGCGTCGATCGTAGTAATTTTCGGCACGGCGACGCGGGAGGTGAAAGAGGGAAAGAGTGAGAGACAGAGAGGGAACGCTTTCGTTGATGCGTACCGCAGTCGCGTTGCGCTTGCGCGACTCTTCAAGCTGCCTACGCTCGTACGCTCGTACGCTCGTACGGACGAAGAGTTCCACGCGAGATCTGTGTATTTCCGAGAAGCGTACAGTCGTTGGAAAAAGCGAAGGCGCCTGCTCGCGAAGAAGTACCTGCGTGCACGCATACGTACGCATACGCGGCGTACATATACATGCCTATGTATGGACCGAACGTATACATACATACGTGCTTGCGCACACGTAGAGCTCTCTTCCTCGATTCGATGAGGTCAATCGAAATAAAATGTAGGTATGCATACCTACATAACATACGTGCGTACTCGTCGACACTCTCTTCCTCGATTCGTCGAGTTGAATCGACGTAAAATCATCCTTCGATGCCCCATCTTTTAACCCCTTATTTGGGAACATATTTTTTCTTATCTTTCAGCTGGTGGGGAGCCAATCCACAGATTTTAATAGTTTAAAAAATTAGTTTCATGTTTTCTCGTGCTTCTAAAGACTTTTCTTAAAGGTGAACTTATATTAAAATTAAAAAGAATTTTTCTTTGTCTTCTTTTAACTTTTTTAACCCACCACGATAGCGACAGTGGTCCGCGGCTAAAGCCGCTTAACCCAACCGAATCTCCATCTCGTTAAGTTACTCGCGCGACGATAGCTCGTATCCTTCGCTTCCCCCTCGTTCCTTCTGCCCCCCGTCGATTTGAGCGTCGAAACGCGGAGGATTACGGATCGAGAACGCTCGTCGGAGAGAACGAAGCAGGTGCCATAACCTCTCGTGTCTCGAAAACAGTTTTTTTCCAAGTTTCCTTGGAGCAGACGGCGTCGAGTGTGCCGTTCCTCGTTCGAAGATCGATGGAAGGTTAATTCGATTCGAACGTTCCTCGATGTTTCCTCTTAGTCGCGTGGAAGGTCCCCGGCTTCGATTTGCGATCTCTTTCTCTCTCTCTCTTTCTCTCTCTCACGCACATACACACCTTCTCTCTGTAGTTAACCGTCTTCGTCTCCACGTCCCTCCTCTCTTTAGGTTTCAATGACAAACGAGGAAGGCGACATCGTAAGATAGGACGGCGATGGCGGGCGCGAGACGATGCAGCAAGTGCCACGTGGGGCCATGAACACGTGCGAGTGCGACGAATATATACGCGTGACGCACCTAAGTCTACTACGTACGAGCACCTCGATTTCTTTCTTTACGCGTCGGCCGTGAAACTTTTTCTCGAAGAGAGAAACAGAGACTAAGAGACAAAGGGAGGGAGAGAGACGAACGACAAATAAAAAAACAAGGAAAAAAAAAGAGTCGACTTCGATCGGGACGAAGAATCGTTTGAAATTACGAGACGCGCTGTAAATTACGTAACCTTATGATTCGGCCGTAACAGACGCGATACGATTCGATAAGGCTTCAGATTAGATAGGAGAAGGACAGAGTTGCGTGAAAAATAACTGAGGAAGAGAGAAGGACGGTGTTTATTGCGTTAATAAATTTCACGGCGTTTAAACGTTCGGTTTTGTCGATATGCCGCGATTTCTTATCAAACGAATTTCATCTTCGCGACGCATTCGGCTGGAATCGAAAACGAACGCGTCCTCCGTTCGTGGATCCGCCGATCGTGGAGCCCTCGAAACGGATGCAAAACCGTGTAACGGCCACGACGAGAGACCGAGTCGCGAACCAAGATCGCTCTTAATAATCGCGTTACCATAGAAGGGCAAGAAAAAAATGACTCCGCGATAATTGACCGCCAGCGGTCGAACGAAGTCGAATGAACGAAGGAGAAAACGCTTGGTCGCGACCAAGACAAGGGTCCTTTCACGATGCTCGAGACGGTCACGCGTTTCTTTCTTGCCTTCTCGAGGTTGCCACGCTCGAGGAAGAAAGATTCTTTCACGATGCGCGCCAACGGTTCGTCGACGAAGAAATAACGCTTCTTCGATCGATCGACGATCGCGCTCGTGTCAAGATAGAAACGTTCTTGCGACGATGAAAAATCCACGTAAATCCATATGCGCGGAAACTTGTTCCTTCTGGCTGATTCTGATCGATATTGACTGACTTTGCCTGATTCTGACTGATTCTGACCGATATTGACTGATCTTGGCTGATTCCGACTGATTCGGTCGAAGTGTCTCCGGTGATAAAAATAATGGCAGTGGTTGATAAGAGCGACGCAACGTTCCTGTAAAGATCTGCGCGATTTGTTGGAGATCGACGGAAGCTTTCCGAACAGCCCGATCGTAAAAAATCGATACAGTTTCTTCATCTGTTGCTCGAGACGCTTCGTTGACGTGGCATCGTCCTTACCGACTAGCATTTTTTTAATTCGCGACGAAGTTCTTCCTGTAAGGAGTTACTTAACCAATTTGCATCATATGGAAAAGTGAAAAATTTGTTCTTATCGCCAACATTTCTTCTTGGTTGTATTTAAATGAAAATTTTGCATAAATAAAGAATTTCAAAGAATTTTTATTTCACTGTGAATTAATAATCATAATAGAAATG
>JAITYT010000341.1:879716-922234 GCA_025433975.1 Liostenogaster flavolineata
TGGTAAAATCGTGTTATCTCGAACACGTGACGACACGTCGCCCTTTTCGTTCAGAATTTTGCGAGTGCGCGTCACGATTCCATTCGAAGTGGTCGATCTTGCCGACGAGCCGCGTGGATTTCAACAAAATCAGATTTGATCGACTCCTAACCAGGCAAGACTAACATCACTTGGACTTATTTAGCGCCTGTTTTATGCAAAGACGAGAATCGATCAACGTTCGTCGACGATCGACAGGATCGTAGAACCGTTGTATCCGGTTTGACTCGATCCACCAAGACCAAAAGCACAAGCTGGAATAGTTGGAGTAAGATAAAGGAGATAAAGATAAATACAGGCAAATGCAAACCAGAGTAGGTAGAGTATAAAAGATATAAAGAGTCAATGCTCTTTCGAGCCTTGTGTATTTACAGCTAGTGAGGTAGCAAAAGTCATTCGATCGAAGAGAAAGAAGGTCTCCGGATCGTAAGGAGAGATTATTCGTCAGGGAGGTAGAAGGTATTGCCATCTTTCCTCCCGAAATTGTCGCCGCAGGATCCTCGAGTCCTTAGGAGTCCAACGCGTTGAACATACGCTAAGACATGGACCGTGGGTTCGAGACACGACCCCCGGTGATCGAAGCATCGCTCGAATTCTCCACAATCGAGGAGGACTCCGAGGTTGACAAGGACGGGAACCACCATCATTTTCCAGTCGCGTACTGGCCGAGTCTCGACGACGACATGTCGCTGCGCGCGTCTTTGTCTCACGGATCTTTGGCATTTTTTTCAAAAAGGTAAAGCTGGAAGACCAGGAGAGAGTGAGAGGAACAGGGACAGGAGAAGATGAGAAACCTGTCGATCGTCGTCGTATTTGCATACATTGAACGTTCCTGGCAAATCGTTGACTGCTACGTAGATTTCTTTGCCTCTTCCTTTTACATCGTTCTTGTAGTCTCCATTTTATTTTGTGATTCGGCAGGGGAAAGGTAATTCCTCCGCTTCTGGAAATGTCTCATGATTATGTGGAATAGAAAATATCCGAAGAAAACGCGACGTACTTGTAATGGCGCGTACGTAATATAACATAATAGGTTGCGTTTAGAGCGTCGAGGAGGAAAGCGAACGTAGACAGACTAACAACGACCCGACGAACGACAAAGAACTTACGCGCACTGCGCTCTAACAAGACGGTTACCTCACCATCCACGAGCTAGAAGAAGATAATGGAGAAAAGAAAATCGTCAGCTCTTCCCGACAGGACATTGCGTTCTAACAGAGAGCGTGGCTCTCGCTTGCTTCGATTCCCTCAATTCCCTCAATTAGAACGATTGCTTTTGCCTCTGTGCCTCGAATCGTGCCTGATCGACCAACGCTCATTTTAACGCAGTACCTGGCTACATGCGCGCGTATGCGTGTCGTTCGTCTCCGACCCGCGTGTCACGACGGAGCAGTGAAGAACGTATTCGAACGCACGCGTATACTAGAGAATACCAAGTGGTTTAACGAATGGTGGAATTGGTCAATGTCGAACGCGCGGGCCTAGTCAAGAATTGGCCCCACGGTCGAGACTGGAATAACTCGAGAGATTTTGTATACCGGATCTTTCCACTACTTTCGGACTTGACACGGTGGTGGAGGCATGAAACTGAACAAACGAAGAGAGGTAAAAAGAAGAAAAAAAGGACGATCCGTGATCGTTGAGAGGGCGGAGGACGCAGCTTGAAGGAACAACACGAACGAGGGGCTGCTCGTCGTGAATCGTGGAAGGCGGATACCGAAAGAACTCTTTGGGAATTGTCGAGAGGATGGCGAATCGCGAGGGAACCCACGAAGAAGACGAAGAAGAAGAAGCTCCTTCCGCCGGCATGGCTGGTATCCCCAGGCAGCAGCCAGCACCAGGTTGCGCCGGTCGTTCTTCCTCGACTGGTTGCGCAAAGTTTTTTGGCTCCTACGAAAAATAAATAAAAATGCAGAAATAAAAGCGGCGCTCGTGGCTCAGGGACAACCGGTTGCCATCTTGCTTTCTTATATAAGTCCCTCCTTGGCCTTAAAGACGTACCATCGCGTTGTGCACTGGCCGACTCGCCTTCGCTTCTCTCCCGTTCCTTCACTCCTCCTCCTTCTCCTCCTTCTCCGCTCTTCTTCTCTCCTCCTAGTTCCTCTTGGTCGTTTTCTCGCACGAGAGGGGGACGGCAACGGGAGGAGAGAGGAAGACGTCCCTCCGGGTCGTTCGTCGCGTCACACACGGTCCCCCTCGGCCCCATGCACCAGCGCAGCATACCGTGGCGTCGTACCGTGGCACGCCATGTCATGACGTGCGCGAGCCGCGCCACACCTCGATCCGACCTCGAGCCTCTCTCCTCCCCGCCTCACCCGCGCACAGCTTTTCGTCCATCTATCTTTACCCTCGCCTCGGTCGTTACGTTTTCGAAGGCGAGATTCAATGTCGCGATCTGGCCTCCCGTAACGTCCCCCACCCATAGTGTGGTCGTGTATCCACGTGGATCTATGAAATTCAAAAGAGTTAATTAGAAACGAGATAAGGGGAGATCCTGGTGATGGGGCACCAATAAGAGTCGGAGTCGCCCACAGTGGACGGATGAGCGTTGCCTGGCTAACTGAAAGACGAGATAAGGAGAAATATTGGTGACGGGGTACCAATAACAGTCAAAGTCGCGTACCGTGAACAGATGAGCGTTGCAGGCTAACTGTAAGAGTATGCGAAGAGGGAAATAGTTTGATGGGATAGAAGTTAAAGGTTAGAATCGTACCTTTGATGGAGTACGGACAATATTCTTTTTCCCTTTTGGACTTTGGTCTAGAGTTTGGTTTAGGTAGTCGGCCAACATCGCTCACGCACAGTGCTCTGAATTAAGCTCGCTTTTTTCTTTTATCCGATACACTTTCTCATTCGAGATCGACAATTGGATTCAAACCGATGCGATGGCTAGTCTAATAAATCGGTTTCGTAACAATTCCGTGGTAATACGTCGCCAATATAGCACGTACCTATGGAATCTTGCGATAGGATAGGATAAACGTTTTGTAGGGTCAAGCCATTTTGATCCCGGGGTCGAAATTCTTTCGAGTGTCCGTCTAGGCGCGAGAAATAATCGTCCTTTGTAACGATAACAGATCGCGATTGCTTTTAATAATAAAAAGAACTTTTGCGCGCGTTATGCGAGCGCCGCGCGATAGCGCGCGACAGATACGAAACGAAAGAGAGAAAATGCAGCTGCGTATCACCAGCGTGACGCACGCTCGTTCCAAGAGACGATAATATTTATCCGCGACAATGGCGATTATATTCCTGCGTGTTACTCTTTTCTTTTCTCGATGTCCCTCCGCCGTGCACTGAACAAGCAAGAGTACTTTATTGATGACGTCACAGACGGATATGTAATATATAATAATATACGAAGTTTGATCGACGATGACACGTTGATTTATTGTTCGATCAGAATCAATTGGATTTCAATCATGAAATTCGATAGAAAAATGTGCTCGACTCTCCTGCCGAAATTTGCATCGCTGATTTTCAATTTACATTGTGAATCTATGAAGTTTCGTCTAGATCAATGGAGAAAATACGTAAAAGAATAGAAATCGTTAGCGCCTAACAATGATTTCGCGCGATCGTAGGAAATGTCCGATAACATCTACGAAGGGAAAAGGAGGGCGCGTAGACGTTGTGCAATGGCAATTGTAAATTGTTATCAAGATAATTTATTTATTCCAATAATTTGCCTTTCTTCGAATCAATTCGATGAGACAACAAAACGCTTTATTTGATGATACTGTCGATCGTTCGCGAACTGTCGTAAGTTTGCTTATCGTTTTTTAAAATCGCGATCATCCTTTTAATGGTTTCTGTGAACGTAGAAAAAAGCAGGAAAGAAGGATAAAAGAAAGAAAACAACTTTACCATAGCGTCGATAACTATATCGCCGTCGATAAAGAAGAACATTCGAATGATTTATCGATAATTTCGTACGCTTTGCTATAAAGCCATCTTTAATCGTTTTTTTTTCTGTTATTTTAAAATGTTAAAATATGCTCTTCATGCTAAAATACAAATGCGGTTCATAATGTCAAGACTAAAATTGAATAAAATTAGTGCGATTGTAGCATAAATTGTTGTTCGTTTCATAGCACACATGTCGCCGATCATTTAAACATGTCGCAAAGAAGAGAAATACGACTCGAATGTCATGACTACAAAATTAGTAAAATAACTTACAATTCTGATGTTTTCTAAGACTCGTTCTTAACGATGATACAAAACTGTACCGATATTGCACCGAAGTCTGTACTGAAGTGCGTTAAGGCTCCCGCCAACTCTAAACATCAAACTCGACTTTTGCAATCATCTTACAACTGAAATCTGTATCTGCTTTCGTAACATTAGCTTTTCTGGATAACGACACAAGGCTTTAAGATGGCGCTCTATCGTTATTTTTCGATCGTGTTCATTGGCTAAGAAAGAATAGGTACTGCCAATAGTGTCGCTGTGATTCGACGGGAACATATGTATCGACGAAGTTACGGAATAAAACATTTATCAGCTCGGTTGTTTTTGCTTTGCATTTCCAATCGAGCAATTTTCCAAATTTTACTTTTTCTAAAACATACGAGGAAAAGAATTTATTACAATCTGATGCATTTCTAAGATCAATACGTCATGTTTAGTCAAATTAAGTGTGAGAGGAAAATTGAAAAAATAGGACTATGATAAAAATGATAAAAAGATAATTGTTACTATGAATATTCGATAAATTTTTTTATATTTAATTTAATTCTCGTTTCATATATTTGTTAAGTTATCTAGATATCTAGTCACATCTTTATCACATTATTCGAGCGAGTACGACCATCTAAGGAAATTTTGTGTTACGGTAAACGTTGGCTGCTGTACGACGAGTTAAAATTCATTGAAAGTACCGTGCAAAAATGGCGACACATATTCTAAAAATTGGTGCTGCATTACGTACTTGTTCAAATAAATTTAGCCTTATTAAGGTAAAGACGTATAAATATAAAATAAATATTTAATTTACTGACGTTGCAAGATACAAACGATTGCATTCTTATTAATAATAAAATCAGACTGTTGATTCTCATGTCAATGGTTACAATTTCCTTACGTAATAAAAATAAAATGTTCTAATTTTTTATCGTAAAATATATCTTAAAGGATGACATAAAATAATTGGGTATGAGTATACGTTTGTCTAATCAATCACATTGAATTGTTAACGATGTAATTTGCATCATTTTTTGTTTGTATATAGCTTACGGGAAGTTCGTAGTATCGTTTCAATTTGATTTCAAAAATTCCTTTTAATTAAGAAGTGAATCTTTTACATGGGATGTAACGTAACGTAAAAATATGATCACAAATTAAAGTAGACTTCATTTAAGAATTCAGAAATTACAATGTCCATAATTGTGCAAGAGTCTTAAATATTGCAGGATTCAGTATGTGTCAAAATGTAACTGTAATAAATATTTAAATCTTAATAAAATATGAATTCGTGAAAATACCTTTACTTTTATTTTTATTATTAGAGAGTATTAATAGAGCTTATATAATTGTGTCTTATATTAAATAATTTAACATACTTTTCAAAGAACTTTATTAATATCTTTTCCCATTCTATGAAGGTTTCACGACAATGGCAGTCTACTGCTGCTTCTTTAAACCAAATTCTTATGAATCAACCAGCCACCGTAGTTACAGAATTAGAGAATGGAATGAAAATAGCTAGCGAAGACAGCGGTTCAGCCACAGCTACCGTTGGCCTTTGGATAGATGCTGGTAGTCGTGATGAAACTGATAAAAACAATGGCGTTGCTCACTTCATGGAACATATGGCATTTAAGGTAGTAAAATTAAATATTTTTATATTTCTTATGTTTTTTTTTTACATTTGATGTTTTTCATTATATACTTTCTTGGTTACAGGGTACTGCCAAACGTTCCCAAACCGATTTAGAATTAGAAATTGAAAATATGGGTGCTCATTTAAATGCATATACAAGCCGGGAGCAAACAGTATTTTATGCTAAATGTTTGTCGCAAGATGTTCCAAAAGCAGTCGAAGTTCTCAGCGATATAATTCAAAATTCTAAACTTGGTGAAACTGAGATCGAGAGAGAACGTGGGGTTATTTTAAGAGAAATGCAAGAAGTCGAGACAAATCTTCAGGAGGTTGTTTTTGACCATTTGCATGCTACCGCTTATCAAGGGACAGCACTTGGGCGCACTATATTGGGACCCACAAAAAATATTAAAAGTATTACTCGAGATGACCTTGTGACATATCTAAAAACTAATTATGGACCGCCTAGGTATAATCCGATATTTATATAAATTTTATTTCTTATTTTTTGACGCAATGCTAGAAATCATTGTTTGTTATAGATTTGTGCTAGCCGGTGCTGGTGGTATAGAGCACAACCAGCTAGTAAGTCTAGCCGAAAAACATTTTGGTAACATGAAAGGACCTATGTACGATAGTATTCCACTTTACAATGTATCTTATAGGTATACAGGTTCAGAAATAAGAGTTCGAGATGATTCTATTCCACTCGCGTATGTTGCCATAGCAATCGAAGGTATTTTAAAACTATAATTCGATCAATGATCGTCTCAATTGATATATTTGTCTAATGAATGGCTACTTTAAGGTACTGGATGGGCAAATGCCGATAATATTCCTCTTATGGTTGCAAATACTCTTATGGGAGCATGGGATCGTAGTCAAGGAGGTGGAACAAATAATGCCAGTCGTTTAGCTAAATTTTCTGCAGAGGATGGATTATGCCACAGTTATCAAAGCTTCAATACGTGTTACAAAGTATGATAATAATTTATTTAGTTCCTTCCGTTCAATAAGTTGTACAGATATAATCAATCTATTTAAAACTGTTTCTTATTTATAGGATACAGGACTTTGGGGTATCTATTTTGTTTGCGATCCAATGCAATGCGAAGATATGACATGGAATATTCAGCAGGAGTGGATGAGATTATGTACATCGGTCACAGAGAAAGAAGTAAATCGCGCAAAAAATGTTCTCAAGACAAACATGCTTTTGCAATTAGATGGAACTACTGCAATTTGCGAAGACATTGGCCGTCAAATGCTCTGTTATAATCGTCGAATTCCATTGCACGAATTGGAGATGAGGATAGATGTAAGTAGAATTACTACTACACGTTTGTGCACGTAACAAAGCAAAAGTTGATTACAAATTTCGAAAAAAGAAAACGAACAATGCCTGCAGAGAGAGAGAGAGAGAGAGAGAGAGAGAGGGGGGGAGGGGGGAGAGGGAGAGAAATTTTAAGGTTTATTATATTTCTCAATTTGACTACCGTTCATAATTATAAGGTTAATCTACCGGATAAAGTCAAGGTGATAGTATTCCAAACAATGTGTATATAAAATCGAGATTATGTTAAGAAAAATATATTCACGATTTTGCATTTATAAGAATATTTATCATTCTTTGAATCCATTAGGATATTTTCTAAACTTTTATTCGTACCGCAAATTTATTATTTATTTATATATAAATTAAGTATATCGCACACATCATTTTTATTATTTCCAGAATGTTACTGCCAAAACTATTCAGGAAGTTGGAATGAAGTACATTTATGATCATTGTCCAGCAATTGCAGCAGTTGGAGCTGTGGAAAATTTACCTGATTATAATACTATTAGAAGTGCAATGTACTGGATTAGAGTGTAAATACTTATGCGAATGAATTATCATAAAAAATTAAATTAAATTAAATTTAGTGTTAACATATGTATTTACGATATATAATACCATTATTTAATTCAACGCTCTAAAACTATTTTGCAAAGTCATGCTTATCATTTAATAAACACCATTATGATTATAAGCATAATTTTATTTAAGCGACTTTTGAAGAAAAACGAATATTCTTTTTCGCATAATACAGTATAAATAACTGAATATGAATTATTGCTAAAAAAGAACTACGTAAGATAGAATATTTTCTTCATTTATTTGTTGATTAGTTTCAAATTTATTAAATAGAGACGCAAAACTTACGATTTATTAATAATTTTACTATTATAATAGTAACGATGATCTTTGAATAAAACAACTTTTTGTTTAACACATTCACGCCAGGGCTGCAAATCATGTTTCTCATTCATGAGCAGCTACTCTAAGAGCGCTTTACTTTATCAGACAGCGCTGAACTGAAGTGAAAAATATAGACATTTTTTCTAGTTCGTTTGGTACTAAATTGTTGGTGGTACGGACTGCTTGATGGGACATCTAAGTGCGAGCCACCAGGGATACGTGCTGGCGTGACCGTGTTAAACAATTTTCAAATATTTTCTAGGAATAATATGGTGAGGTTTCCAGTTGTACAGATAAAAAATAATTTTATAAAATCGTGTTTATATTATTATAAATTTATCTTTTACAGCGTTATACGAAAATCAAACAATGAATTATTTTTTTGTTACGCATATACTTTATCCTCCTTTTCATACAGAATTCGTAATGTTACTTTATTGTATCTCACGATACTTTCTCTGTTTTTGTAAATACTTACTCTGCATAAAGTAACAAAAAGTTAGTATGCTAAAGTAATGAAATTTTTATTTCAATTATCCTATTCCACGCGAAGATACAATATTAGCATTTTAGGCATAGTCTCCACAATTGATTATATAAAATTAAAATCATAGTAACATTATATTTTAAGTATCAGCATTTTTTATTTATTTCCAATAAGAGAAAAGGTAGATACATCTAGCATTTTAAAGCATATTTATAATATAATATTTATTATAAACTATGCAACTGTGAATCATATTTAAAAGGAAATAGCTTCAAATTAACTTAATTTTATTAACCCCTAGGCTACTGTGGACGCTTATAGGTGCTTAGAAATTTTGCGTTTGTGACACTGAGAGCGCCTATAGGCGCTCAACTAATTGTGCTCACCTGAGACTAAGGGCGCTTAAAAACGCTCAATGCAGTTTGGCTTTCTGATATACAAGTATGTAGCTGGAAGAAACTTATCTTTTCCTAAGTTTTATTTACATTTAATAAAACAAATTTTACATAAAACCGCTCAGGTAGAATACATGAATGTAAATCAAAATGTAGAAATTCCAATAAACAGCCTTTTCGCTTGATACAAAGGCATTTTCCATCTTCATACATAATAAATGCAGCAATTTAGAAAAACGCAAGGCGCAAATGTGTAATGTGTCGAAAACATAACAAAAGAAGTGAAACGCATTACAAGTGTAAGAAATGTGATGTAGGATTATGTATTTATTCATGTTTGAAGTATATCACACTTCACTAGATTATTATATATATTGTCAAAAAAATCTCTATATTAATATTAAATTTTTAATATTTATAGTAGCAATTTGGTTCAGAATGCAAAGAAATAAATAATATTGTTTCAATGTAGTGAAATTCAGTTATTCAATTATTGAAATATGTTTTCACAAAAATGCATCCCTACCCAAAATTTCGCCGTATGATATAGCCGCAGACTCAAAGTCTGCAGTAGCAAAGGGGTTAAAATTATCTACTAAAATAGCAAAAGAAAAGCCAGTGACTTTTATGTGGCACAATGTAATACACTTATTCTATATATCGACAGATATTTTTCATGTACAATAATTACATTTTGTTTAATAGATGAATATAAATCATTAATGCCAAATTAGCAAATTAAAAATAACGTTTCTGCTATATACATTATAGATAATTATGTTCTACCAACAATTTTTAACTAACGAAGATTAATAACTTTATTTCGAATAAAAATATTTTACATTGAGTTAACCTTTAAATAAATAAACTCAAAGTTTTAGTTTGTAGTAACAGATTTGTATATAGCAGTTATTTTCCAAACTTTTGCATATGTTGTATAAATTTAAGATACATGTATTGTGGAATGTATTTTTTAAAAGGTTTTCAATGAAATTCAATGGTATGTACTTTATTAATGTAATCTAACAAACCTTGTAATCTCTTTTTTACCCGCTTTTGGTCATCTAAAGTACATCCAAGAATAGCAGTTTCAAAATTTTTATCAGAATGGCCTATACTTTGCGATGAACATGCATTCATAAATTCTGTGCATCGTTGTCGAGTACCACTTGGGTCTTCGCGAAGATTGATTACAAGACCATCAATAAGGCCATTCACCTAAATTTATGTTTTTAAATAATAATTACTTATTAAGATAATTTTTTATTTATCTATTATCACTTTACATACCTACATTTTATATAGATATCTACAGTTTATATAATATCTTACGTTTGCTAATGTATATTGTCATTATTCGTAATATGCAGATATTTTGTATACTTATAAAAATATAATCAAACTAACTAATTGCAAAGTCATATCGAATTCAATATTGTTTCTGTTACATGTAGATGTATGCCAACTTTATACAATAAGATTTTTTAGTCATAATGAAAGTGTACAAGATAATAACAAATTAATAGAAATTATAAAAAATTCAAAGGATGAAATGAGTATAAAAAAAAAGATTATTTACAACGTACCTGATGTAGTGCTTCCTGTTGAACATGGTCACGATTAATCTTTACCAAAACATCCACAGTCAAGCAACGCATAGATAATCTTTCTGCATATCTCAAGACATCATCTCTCTCTGCTATTTATAAAATTATTAAGTAAAAACGATTACAGTGTAAAATTTGCTTCATGTAAAACTCACGTTCATCCAAGGCAGATAATACTTCATTGTTCTTAATAGTATCTAATGTTGTAAGTAAAGTGTCCTTCTCTTCTTCTAATCTCCATGCGTCTCGACGAAGTTGCTCTACTCGTGCTTCAACTTGATCTAGAAGTTTGATTAACCTATCCTTCGGCTTCAACGAAATGTTACAATCCGAACTTTCCATTATATGTGGCAAAGGATTTTCCATTTCCCAAGACTTGAAAATTGATAAAGTTCTTCGGAAGGGCAAGGTACTTCAAATACAAATGTAAATACTCGCTATGATAACGTAACACCTATGTTTCTTTTTGCAACTTTCAAATACTTCTTTCTTTTCGTTAGATTCACACTATCAACTACTTTTTACCTTTCGAGCAACTTCTTCGATTAGGTTTAGAAAAAGCCCTTATCGTATTTCGGTTATCTTTCCAATTTTTTACAATTCTAACGGGATTTTTTCCCACAGTCTTTCTTTTAGTTCTTTTTTCCTTATACTCGAGTACACCTTTCCAACCACACTTTCTAGGCGAATCCAGACTCGACAGGAATAGCAGATGTTTTCATTAGACCGAAGAATTAAGGCATCACGTAGAAGTAAAAGTTCGTGCGACGGATTGCCCATAGTAGCGGAGGAGAACAGAAGCTGTGAGAGTGAAATCGACACTTTCAGTAATTCGATAAAATAACCGATCGGTAAAGTAGATCTTCGCACTACCGGGAAATCTACAATTCCAAGATCGAACATCCAAGCGTCGCCATTTTTTTGTATTACGTATAGCTCTCTAGGTGTCAATTTCTTTCGTGTTAAAATAGTGCGTGGTGATCATCTGTAAAAGTGAGGTAGGAAAAGATCCTAGTTTATTTCAGTAATCCTTCGTTGTACAAATGAAAAAGTCTCTTAAATATATTGGAAATTTTTCAGGTGCGTGTTGTAAACTATTCGTTTTGATACTGGCATTGCTACAATTATTCAATTTTTCCGTCAGAAACGTATAGGTTACATTGAATTCACAATGGTGAGTATTCTACTATTAACAAGTAATGCGTATGTATCACACGTTTACAAAGACGTATTCTTTCTTAACGTTATATTTATGAGATACATGAAATATCGTAACGCGCTGCGATTATCATTGGTTATATTTGTAAGTTTGTAATCGTAACAAAAATATATTCTTAATATCTTTTTCAGCCTAGAGAAATCAAGGAAATTAAAGACTTCCTTCTGAAGGCTAGAAGGAAAGATGCTAAATGTAAGACGAGACTTTAATTAATCACTCTTACTGTTTATATATTATCTTACACTATTTTGTTTTTTCAGCTGTTAAAATTAAGAAAAATGCCGATAATGTAAAATTCAAAGTTCGTTGCTCAAGATTCCTTTATACCCTTGTAATAACTGACAAGGAAAAGGCAGAAAAATTGAAACAATCCTTACCTCCAGGTATCTATCTAATTTAGTTCGCTTATGGTTTTGAAAGTCATGAAAATTGATTATATATAAATATGTTAATGTTGTCGTACAAAATTTTTAAACATTTCATTCATTATTAATTAATTTTGAAATATTCACAAGCGTTTTTCAGTCGTTTAATGTTATTATTTTACATAATCTTTCAAATCAAAATGTACATTTCTATGAAATAATATTTGAATAAAATATTCATATTAAACTTTCTTTACAGGTTTACAAGTGAAGGAAGTAAAGTGAATGTATGTAAATTCTTTAATAAAATAATTTTATTGATACACATGTATTTATTTTCTCTCCTTGTTTGTACCAAAATAAATATCGTCCCTTCCTTAACTTATTCCATGATTTCTAAGTGCGTACTTCTATACATATAAAATAGCATTTTTTTTATTTAACCTTTTCGCTACGGAGCGCTTGTAACAAAACGTAATCACTGTGAACAGAGCGCTATCATTGAGTAGTTGACACTGAAATATGGAATGCTATGAAGTAATTAGAAGGCGTTTCTTGGTCTCTAAATTTTACAATGTCTATATACAAAAGTACAAAATAAAAATAAAGAAATCTAAAAAAAACAAAAAATTTAAGCGCACACTTTTTTAGAGCGTATATATACGCTCTTCGTATACGAATGTATACTTTTCGAGGGCGTATATATGCGCCCGTCGGAGCGAAAGGGTTAATATATATACAGATTGTACTGTGTACTGTAACATACATCCGTTTTAAAATATATTTTCTTATAATTGAATTTTAAAGAAATATATCGTAATAGCTTTATCAATATTTTATAGATAATTGTTCATACGTGTATCTACTGTTTTTAATAAATTGTTTATCGCAAAATATAAAACGTTCAAGATGTTATTTGATTGGTGCAAAACTGCAAATAATACATTCCTGGACCAATCGGATAAGTTTGTAAATATAACATGAAAGATAGATATATTGAAATCTCTTCCATCTCTCTTTCACTCTCTTTCTCTTTCTCTCAATTGCGTTTAACGAAAGATAACGTTTTACAAAGCAGAGCGTTATCTATTATTTTTAAGACGCATGCATCGCACGTTCCTTTTGTTAGTCGATTAATTATATAATTGTAAACTCTTCGTCAAGTTGAATCGAAGTTTTCATTCCAATTAGAAATCCGCCCGTAGTCAAGTGCAGAACACGTCGTTGCAGAATTGCAAAAGATGGCGAAGTTCCGTTTGTAAAAGTGATTGTTAACGAAGTCGACAAAAGAGAAGAGCTACGGATATCACGTAATTCGTTTCGAAAGATGAAAATTCGCTCGGTCGGGCGGGATTATTGGAACGATTTAATTAATACGAAGAATCAGTGTGTTAGAAAAGTATACGCTTGAACGAAATCTCTATTACGGAATCTGGTGATTGCAAAACGTCGCAAGTCATAATAAAAGGCAATATATGATTTAGAAAGAGAGCGTTTAATATCTCGTTTGATCCTTTGTTGACTGTCGTATAAAAATAAGTATAGCGCAATGACTGAATATCATTGGGTCCAACGATTTTGCATTATGGTGCGTGACGATTTGATTTAATTCTAGTCGGACAAGATATTATTCTCGAATTATCAGGTATGTATCGATACAAGGTTATGTGAAGTAAAGTTTGTCGGGAGTCATGTAATTATATCTCACAGATAATGCAGCGTAAAGATTCATCGATTATAGGGCATGCATAAGTAATGAGAAATAATTCATGTTATTAAAATTGTCTTTTCTTAATTTAAACTAGGCTTTTTTACGTAGGAAAGGATTTATCGTTTTATAATTTATAATGTATGTATTTTATAATATATGTATGCTCTTTTATCAATAATCCAATGTTATCAACGATATATCCTATTTCCATTATCAATAAAAGAACGTATTTTATAGTCAATGTTAAAATCAAAAATGTTTACGATTAATAATATTTTAAAATAAATTGTGAAAATATGATTTTAGGTTTAGTATAAGAAATACAGCAAAAATGGATCAGGAAACGGTATATGGTACTCATGAGGATAGTCATATTGTTATGTCAGAGAAAGTACAATCTTTGGCAGGCAGTATCTATCAAGAATTTGAGAAAATGATAGCCAGATACGACGAAGATGTGGTAAAAGATTTAATGCCTTTACTAGTCAATGTTTTGGAGTGCTTAGATATATCGTATACAGAAAATCAGGAGCGTGAAGTTGAATTAGAACTATTAAGGGAAGATAACGAGCAACTCGTTACACAATATGAAAGGGAAAAGCAATTAAGGAAAACATCAGATCAGGTATAAGTTGGTCTTGTTTCAGACATTACAAAAAGATCGTCCTTTATATTTTATTTGTGTAAAAATGAGAATTCTATTCTTTTTCGATAGAAACTGCTTGAATTAGAAGATGTTACGGAAGACGAGAGAAAAGAACTTTTATCAAAAATAGACAGCTTGGAATCAATTGTAAGAATGTTGGAATTGAAGACGAAGAACTCACACGACCACGGTACAATTGCCTCTGGCTCTCCCAGTTCATCCCCTCACAGACCACTCCTCTACAGTAGAGTAGAATATTTTGTTGCTTGTTTTATTTTACATATATGTTGCATTTATGATAGAGCATATTATACATCAACAAATTTTCTAATGAAATTTACTTTATAAAGTATATAAGTAATAGCTTTCTATAACATGTACATTCGAAACATTTTAATTTAACCATTTTTTAATAATTTAATCATTTTTTCTTGTCTTTGGGGGTCATTATCATCATTCATTTTGTCAAATAATATAATACAATTATTTAATTCATACGAATATCTTTATCCGTTAAATGTAATGAAAGTAATTATTTAATTTATTTTTAAATTTTGTTACTCGAATCGATCAAATAGAATGTATAATCCTTTAAGTATGTAAATTTGTTATAATATGCAGTAATAATGTTACATTTATATTTTAGTCGGTCGTCTCGAAGAAAAAGAAGCAGAGTTAAAACGTGAATACTCTCGGCTTCATGAAAGATATACAGATTTATTTAAAACGCATGTAGATTACATGGAAAGGACAAAAATTCTGGTAGGCAGTACAGAAAGATTGGAAAGTGCAACTGGAGGACGTGGTCCGTCAAGATTGCCTTCTCTTGGATTAGCACATATGTCGAGAAGTTCTGGGCCTTTAAGTTATGGATTCCAGAGTTTAGAAGCGAGTATAAACATTGAGGATTCTCAAGAGGATAGTCCGTCGAACGTTGCAAATTTACGAACGGAAATGTTGGACAGCAGCAGCGAAGCTGCGATCGAAATGTCTGACAAAAGTCAATTAACGGATCAACCAGTACAAGAAAACAAAACGACTGCAATTTCTAGACGTATGTTGTTTACTTCGTAAATAGATTAGTTTTCGTTTAAAATTTCTCTGTGCATTTTATTCGTTTACATGTAGACGAAAGTCCTGAAATTGAGGCACCACCATTATTGATAACACCGAGCTTGCCGAGTGGAGTGGAAAAATTAGCCACTACTCCAAGTGGCGGAAGAAGTAAAACGGAAAAAGAACAAAGAAGCGGAAACACATTGTATCAAGAACTCAGTTTTCAAGATGCCGATGCATTGGGCGAAATGGATGAAGGAGCAGATATTACAGGTGATAGTGTACAACCGATTAATATCTGCACTAAAAACATGGTTAGAAAAATACTAATAACTGTTATTAGGTATTGTTCTTACAAATATGATGCAGTACTTTACTATAACTAATGAATGATTATTATAATCATAGGAAGTTGGGTTCATCCTGGGGACTATGCATCGTCAGGTATGTTTTAAAATCTATACAACCGCATACACATATGTTCCTTCACTGAACTCTAACAATTATAAATATGGTAATATAAAATCTAAATTATTATGTACAGCTTGGCACGTGTGTTATTTTAACATGTTACATAATGTACCATAGAATAATTCAAATTTTAATATAACGTTTATATAAATTTTATATAATAGAACTAAACATTTAAATTTGTAATACAAAAAAATGCGTATAATATGCTATACATTAATAGTCAGCTATAGCTTTATTAGCTCGGTACTGCTCCAGTACTATATAAGACATCGACTTATTTGCTAACTTATCTGTATGTTTCATTGCTTGCCTTTTCATATCGCGCTGACTCCTATCAAACCTCGGATGAATGATGCATGCTATAAAATAACATATCGTGCAGTCAATGACAACTTCTTTGGTAAGATATGCTCTAGTTAATTATTATTTTATGCTTTTCATAAATAAAAGATAAATGTATAATATTTAACTAAACATTCTCTATCACGTTGTATGAGATGGAAGCGTTAAAATTTAACGAGTCATTCAAGTTTGGTATATAATCGATATTAATTGATATGCAATAAATATGCAAATTTTATATAATCTAAATAACGCAGTGCCATCTAAATTTAATTCTATTGCATTATTTATCTATCAAATATTCGTGTATTTACTATATTAATCATTTATGTACGTGTATTGCTTTTAGGAATGGGGAAGGAAGTTGAAAATCTTATTATGGAAAACAATGAATTGTTAGCCACGAAGTAAGTTGCTTTGAATCATTAATTACAATGTTGTTTTTAATTATATTAATATTAACGTCATAATGCGTGTTTAATTTTAGAAATGCTCTTAACATAGTTAAGGACGACTTGATTGTCAGAGTAGATGAGCTAACAAGGTAAGTTACAAAATTAAATAATATGATCCGCATGCATTATTTATTTTAAATGCTATTACTATTTAAGTGAACAAGAAATATTACGAGAGGAAGTACGTGGCTTGCAGCAAGCTAGGGAACGTTTACGTTTACGCGTTGCTGCTCTTGAAGAAGAACTAAAGAAGGTGAAGGAAGAGTCGGAAACAGCCGCGAAAGCTACAAAAAGTGACGACGAGGAAGATGTTCCTTTGGCACAAAGGAAAAGATTCACGAGAGTCGAAATGGCTAGAGTATTGATGGAGAGAAATCAGTTCAAGGAAAGGTTTATGGAACTTCAGGAAGCAGTTAGATGGACGGAATTAATGAGGGCCAATAAAATTGACCCTACTAGTACATCAAGTGGAAAAGTATGGAAATTGTAAGTATTCCTCAAGAAACATAATTAATGGAATAATAAGGAAGGATATGCAATAATTACAAGTTATTTCTTGGTTTAGTTTTAGTAGTCTCTTTACGGGTCAAACGGATCGAGCAAGTTTAGAACGTGGACCACACGTATTGCCACATATCCGCTATAGTGCACCAACGAATCAAGTTGTTCCAGCCTTAAATACCATGCGTAAACATACGTTGAAAAATCGTCATGACTTTCTCGACCAAGGAGACACCATGTGAGAAATCAGTCAAATTCTATACATGCACCTAGATGTTATGTCGATTTGACATTACAACCTGCCTGATTTTTATCTATTTAGACATAAATTTATTTACTATGCTTTCTATATTACGGTATATTAATTTTAATAATATTCTGTGATATTTCTCATCCAAAGATAGCAGCTTTGGCCCACATGCACAGTTATGGAATTCGATTCATACATAAATATATTTTGATATCCCTTTATCAAAACTATTACAAGCATATATATAATTATATAATTACTCGTTTGTAGTTGTCTCGAAGCAGAAATTTCTTGGAAATGATAAGCATCATTAATTGATCTCTGCAGATCATCATATTTTCAGATTATTGCCCTTCTTGGTCAATTGTGATCTATGATATTTTTTTATCTCTCGCACATATTCTGCATTATTTCCTTACATTTCTCTTTTGTATTATCTAAAATTAAAATTAAACCAGTTTGAACGTAACTATCGTATCATTGCTTCATTATTTTTATATTTATATCTATTGACCATAATAGTACATATTCAAATTGAAGTATAGTAGATACTTAAAATATATCAAAACAGTGTTACGATATAAGGAAACCTTCGTTCCCTGCAAATACTATATATTCTATATTCTTGCCATCTATTTGACTACACTCCTACTTTCCACATGCAAGTAACATGTCTGTAAATTAATCGTTTAATCAATTTTTTGCACAATTTGTAAAATAAAATAACTTACACTTGATGGGAATAATTACTTGATTATTGAAGTAGTACTAATTTGATAAATTGATTATTACTTTTTCAAGAAATGCTTCAAAAGCTATAGTTTTGTAAATAAGAATTTGTACAGTTTTTGGAAAAATACAACTCTGATCATTGTTGATTTATAAATAAATAAATAAATAAATAAATGAAGTTTAATATGCGTTAATCTTCGCTTTTATTTCAACATCGATCGTTTGCTTTTGGTCTTTTTATTCGGACTTTCTTGCCTCACCTTCATGGCATTGTCAAGAGAGTTCTGCTTTTTCTGGCTTTCTTTGGGGTGCTTATTGGTGAGCAGGTAAATACTTAAGGATATATTCTGATTCTAAAAAAAATGACTTCTATAACTTTCACTTATTGGAAAATAATTTTTATATTAATTAAACTAAACTGCAGTATCTTATTTAATAACGAGATATGTAAACAATTAAAATATGATACTAAAGACTCTTGATAAAGATAGATGATTAAACGGAAAGTGAATCTGGAAGTGGAAATCGTATTTCCTCACCCTTATTTCTTCATACCTTTGTCCAGTGTAAATGTGTAAAATAAGTAATGTATTTTCTTGCATATAAAATATTTTCAGATCATCCGGAATACTCGTAGCTAGAAGAGCAAACGAACGACGAGAACAATATCGTCAAGTTAGAGCGCATGTTAAAAAAGAAGATGGACGATTGCACGCTTACGGATGGAGTTTGCCAGGGAAACCTATTGCTCCGGTCAGACAACCTGTCCCAGTACCAGTGTATTGTCGACCTCTTTTAGAGACAGAACCAGGAATGAAAGTAAGTTCAATGTTATCACGTTTATAGAATCGGATAATAAAAATAACGTATTTTTTTTTAGATTTGGTGTGGCGCTGGTGTAAATTTAAGCGGAGGTAAAACACCAGATGGTGGTTGTATGATCGGTGGTAGCGTTTTTTATGCGGCAGAGGCACAAGAAGTAAATACAAATTCTAAGACAGAAGCGGAAGACGCGGTAGAGCATTTAGATAAAGAACTTCAAAGAAACGAGCAACAAAGACTAGAAGCGGAACAGCTGGAACAGAAACTGAGTTCATTGGTTTGGATTTGTACATCGACTCAAAAGATGTCAAAGGTCACTGTTATAGATGCCAATAATCCAGCAAATATTTTAGAAGTTTTCAATGTTTGTCAGGGACATTTACTTTCTATAGCGAGCGTACCAGGAGCTAAGGAAAGTGATTATGCTCAAGTTCCATCTGAGTATCCCGCTTCTACGAATGGTGTGAGCACAGAAGTTAGTACAAGTGTTCAAAATGAATTTGTAATTGTAAGTGAAACCACAGAACAAAGTAATCCAAAGAATTCTGTGCAAAAGAATAACGTGCAATCCATCGGCGAAAAAACTAAAAAGGAATCAAATACTTCTACCAGTGAACAAAATAATGAAAACTCTGAAAAAGTAGGCGACACTGATCACAATTCTAATACCGAACCTCAAAGTTTGGAGAGTGTAGATAGTGAAACTGGAAATTTAGGTAAAGTTCATTTTGTAATGTGTAGTCCAGAAAGTACATCGTCGCATTTGAATGGAAAGGACGTTATAAATGAAGAAGAACATAGTGATCAAATTGGAGAAAGTACGTCCATAGAAAAAATGTCTTCGATACAACCAACCATGTGGCTTGGAGCTCAAAATGGTGCAATTTTCGTACATTCGGCAGTTGCACAGTGGTCCGTTTGTTTACATACTGTGAAATTACGAGACGCCGCAGTAGCTATCGTGTACGTAATTTTAATAGTATAATATATCTTTTACTTTATCAATTTATTGAAGTATTATTTTCTGCAGAGATGTGCAAGGTCGAGTACTCGTTGCATTGGCAGACGGAACTGTTGCGTTATTTCGAAGAGGCATAGACGGACAGTGGGATCTTTCTCAGTATCACATAATTACTTTAGGAAGTCCACAACATTCGATTCGATGCATGACCGGTGTCGCCGGTAAAACTGTTTGGTGTGGTTATAGAAACAAGATTCATGTAATAGATCCTATTTCAATGTCCCTTGAAGTGAGTGCGTTAACGGTAGCTTAGATAAATTTAAGCATTGTATCACATAGAACATTGAACCTGTGCATCAAAGTACAGAGATTGGATAGAACCATTTAATTATATTGCAGTGTACCGTTGATGCACATCCTAGAAGAGAGTCACAAGTAAGGCAGTTGGCTTGGCTGGGTGAAGGGGTCTGGGTCAGCATCAGATTAGATTCGACATTACGACTTTATCATGCACATACGTATCAACATTTACAAGACGTTGATATAGAACCTTATGTTAGTAAAATGCTTGGTACAGGGAAACTTGGCTTTTCCTTCGTACGTATTACTGCCCTGCTGATTTCTTCAAATAGATTGTGGATCGGAACCGGAAACGGAGTTATAATATCTGTACCATTATCCGAGGGTGAGTTAAAAGAATGTCTATCGTGCTACAGATATTTATGTAAAATAATTGTGTGACAGATGCGTGTGGTTCAATGGCAGTATCTAGAGCTCAAATAAATACCACTAAAAGTGATGTACCCGGTGTTGGTGTTAGGGTTTTTGCGAATGAACGAACTGTCACTCCAGGAAGTTTTATACCGTATTGTAGCATGGCTCATGCTCAACTTAGTTTTCATGGACACAGAGATGCCGTAAAAATGTTTGTTGCCGTACCTGGTAAGTCGATTAAAATAAAATTAAATAAAATAAAATTTAAAGAAATATATATCAAGGAGTAAAAGAAAATTTCATTAAGTCGTTTCCATTTGTTTGTATTATTTTTTATTACACTTCGTGTATTGATTTATCTCTTGTGTTGCAGGTCACGGTGGACAAAGTGCAGCATCGGAAGGCTCACAACCTGCGATGCTTGTTCTTTCTGGTGGTGAAGGATATATCGATTTTAGAATTGGTAAATGCCAATTACTTATGTATATTTTAAATGCCCTTTAGCGATAAATATTATATATTTTGCGCGTATGTAAAAGAGATATCTCGTTATTACCGAAAGTAACGATCAGTGATAATAATTTTAGCAGACGAAGCGGAAGATGAAAGTGACGTGGCGACTCATCTAATTGTATGGCAATTCGTCAGGTATGCCCCCAGAGAAAAAAAGGAATGATCGATATATTATTATTTTAGAATTATATTAATATAATAATAATAGTAATAACAACCTGGACGATATTGCGTTACCTGGATATTAAAAACCATACTAACAAAGTGATACTTTTCCTCACGCACAATACAGGAAGTTTAACTAACAGCTATTTTCATACATAACTGCCTGCTAAGTGCATTTTCATATCACCTTTTCAAAACTGTGTTTTAAATATATACGACATAAATAATTTATATACGTATGCATAATTACGGTTATAAGTTAAAAGATTTAATTAAAGTTGCTTGATAATGTACAGCACAATTTTATGTATAGCCTTAATGTATAAAGAAAAAATTATTATCTCCATAAACGACTGTGTACAACACATACTGCTTCCTTCATTCTCTGGGGGTGGGCCTTTCAAACTGATATAATATTGTATAAACAGCAATTGGTATTTGCACTTTGTCTAAACTATATAACACGCATAAATGTAAGGTGAAGCGTTATCCTTTATCAATTATTTTCAGGTGATGGCGAAGAAACTGAAGATGGTATGGAACGATCAACTGCTACGGTCACAGCTAATATCGAAGAACAAGGCGAACAAAGTCATCTTATCGTTTGGCAAGTGCAGTGCCCTTTACCGATGCCTTTGAATGGTTAATTACGGATATTGGGAGAATAACATTATAATAGGGGATTAATTAGCCTAAACTTCAATAACGAGAAATGGCTAATCGAACACCACCCACGTATTGCTGATGAAAGAATTCGATAAATAAGATGCGATTCTTATGGGTCTGGCCTTTATTGCATCAAATGTACATGTTATTTATCAAAGCATCCTTACGCGCGTTCATTATATGGTAATATGTTAGTAAGTTAAAAAATAACACAAGTTCACGCCAATGGAGAAGGACAAGGATCTACTTTTTAACGATGATAAGATTGCTTTGCGCGCAATGCTTGTCGAGAATCTCTACGCGATACTTATTTATCTCCTTTCGCGTAGAGTAAATTACGACGAATGTATATCCGTTGAATTTAAAATGAATTGGAAATTTTTAAAAAATATGACGCATTGAGTCTCGTTCACTACGTGCTTATAATCTGCCGCTTTAAATTAATTAACTTTTCTAAAATTATTATAAACATATGTATTATCGAAGCTCGCAATCGTATTTAGAGTACGTAAAAGCAAATTGGTTTTTCGAAGGAAGGCAGATCTATTGTATGTTGTAAAACATATATCTTGTATTGTACAAAATAGATTAGCATCTATGTGAAAATATTACATTCAGCTAACGTATTCGCAAAACTTGAAGCATACAGACGAAACATACAGGGAATTATGTGACAAGTTAGAGATAACGAATCTCAAAGCTGCCGTTAAATGATAAAATATCTCTTGGACAAATATTATTTATATGCATGTACAGTTGTATAAGAGGCATAAGTAATTCGGCTAAAATCTAGACATAGGTACTATTTTGATCGAAGAATTCATTAGTTCTTTCGGCTTCGTTTCGTTGCGAAGGTCACGTATTTTCTTGATTTTCTACAAATGATATTTGTAAAAGGTGTAATATTTCTTTTTCGTACGGGTTACGAATAACGAGTCACTATGTACATATTATAAATGGTTTTTATAATACAGCTAGATTTATATTTATTTAAATTTTGTTAGGAGAATAGCGAATCGAAAGAGTTCGCTCTCTCTAATCCATTTTTTTACATTTACTTCTTTACGATTTCTTACCAAAGATAACAAATGATTTGTTTGTAGTGTACACAGGTATATCTCGTCGTTTGCGAAGGATGAGTTATAATTAAAGACCGCACACGATGGTAAATCTTAAATAGTCTATAAAATCTGAAACGTTAGATATTCCAATGAATTTGTAAATAATAATTGTATGTTTTAAAAGATAATTTTATCATTCCTCGTACTGTAAATTACAATAGAAGTGAAAAAATTCTGTAATAAATCGTGAATAATATAATAAATATATTTCATTTCTGTCAAATCGTAAGAAATATTTTTTATCAATGGAAGATAAGAAGAGAACGTTTTTAGTGATCAAGCGTTAGTAGTAGTTATCAAGAAATGTTCGTAATGCGATATTGTGAAACGAATTTTGAAATATTCTCTTGGTTCGATGGTGCATTAGGAATTGGGCATAAGAAACGCACTTCAAAATAATTGGGTAGAAAATTGCATACGGCGGGAATTACCTGTACATGATTTAAAAACGATTTAAAGTACGAATCTGTATATGTATGTGGTTTTCGCAGATTGTATATTATGGTTGAATGTCATAAAGATTACATTTTTTTATGTTAAGTTCCCTCAGCACTATTATTGATTGATCGTCGAATGCGTGAGATTTTATAAGTTCTTATGTTAAGTCACGATGTGACAGTTCAGGCTATAAGGGTTATGCATAATTACGGGAGCTCGCTTTTAACGTCGAGCTCGGAAATGTACCTGGCTCGGATCAATCTCCAACGACATTAGTAAAATATTGTGAATGAAACGAGACTTATTTATATTTTTAACACCTTCATTTCTTCTAATGGAGCATCGCGGCCTATCATCTAGTGTATTGTTCTAAGAATTCTCGAAGTACGTATATAATTTTGCATTAAAAATATATCGATTTTTTTTAGAAATTGAGAGTCCATGATTAATCGTTCCCCGAGTAACGTGAAATATTATATGTACATGCACGTACTTCGAGCATATTAAAAAAAAAGAATTCTAACGAAACAATCAAGCGCAAGATAGAACGAAAATAGAATAACCGTATCTTCGTGTCATACGAAGAATAAAGGTAATAATAAAAAAGGCACTCAAGTTTAGGTTAGACGTAACTTACACGAACTGTACTTGGAATTTTGTATAAATAGGATCGAACGAACAACTATAAATATCCGTACGAATGCCTTTAACGCTTATGAAAAGTTACGCAACTTAAAATGGAAAGAACGTTCTTAATCAATCGTTGGTATATCCAAAGCATCGATCTTTTTTGAAATGAGTGACAGGTACACGTGTGTACACATTTATTAGATCAACCATTCGAATCACTTCTGTTTGGAGGACAGAATTACGATCTATTCTTGACGATTTAATTTAGGTTCGCGAGCTTTCGTCGGTGTTTCTTTCTATTCCATCATTGCGATGCTTTTCACAGATTCCCATGCTGAAAATCCATGAAGAACGCGTCAAGAGGCTAACGTCGAAGCCGTTCACTTGCATTGGGTCCGCTACAGGAGATTAACGATTGCATCGACGATTTTCCCCATTATTGAATCATCGTCTGATTCCTCTCGAAGCTAGGTGTAAGACGTATTTGGTCACATCTATCAAAACAACCGATAAGCGTTGCGTGTCAAGAGGAATAGTTCTAACGCATCTGATAACGAAAATATGCCCCTGACGAATGCCTTCGCACGAGCAGCTACTCGTTCTGTGTGCTCGATATTTAAACAGCAGCAAAAGCTTCGATTCGTTTATCGACGTTCCCACCAGTCGTCAGCGCTCGGCTACGACGATAAATACTCACCGTTGTCGTTCAAACCAGTCAGTCATTGTAGCTATAGCCTCGTGGTAGGTCGACGAGGATTCTACGCAGCGAGCAGTTTTCACTATTATACGATCGGCGACCTTTGCGCACGTTTGTTCAATTCACGTCACTATTGTAGCTGTGAGGACGACGATATGAATAAAATGGCTTCTACAGAAAGAGATCCGGCCTCAAACCAACTCAACGATTACAAGAAGAACATAAAGGTATGTCGATCATTGTTCGGCTATCATTATTGGCGATTTTTATTATTCGTATCGGTTTGTCTTCATTCGCGCGCCTCAGAGATTTTGCAACTCATTCGATTAATTGAATATTTATTGGGTGATATCTACTCGTCCCTTATTCTCTCTTGGTAATGATCCTTTTTTTCTACCACCGCGAAAGCTTCGTTATTGCCCCAGAATACCGAGAAGCCCTCGCGTATTTCGTAGAATTTGAAATTTGCAATTATGTCTAATAACGCGCCTATTGTCGTTGGAATTCTTAATCGAGAAGGATTTTCATTTTAGCGATAATCGACTCGGTTGAATTTCTTCCACGCGCGTAAATGCGCACTCTCTTGCAAAAGATAATTCATGCTTCGCTTCATCTGGCGGTAAAGTACTATCTCTTATCCAGACACTGTATGTGTTGTGTCAGACAGTACGTATAATACTGTACAAACGTAGTAAGTGCGTGCGCTTACTTTGCAAATTGTGTAATTTGTGTGGATGGGGTAATAAACATATTGATATTTTGAAATTTAGAGAACAAATTATTGATCACCTTTTGATCAATAATCATTACAGTGAAAAAATGGCAATTGGAAAGCAAATGTCGCACTAAAAAAAGATGCAAGAAAAACAAAACAAAGATGTAAAGAATGTTACAAATATTTACGTAAAAGAAAAGGTAGACAATATGCCGCAAAGAAAACTAAAAAAGTAGCGACGTATTGTAATTGTTGTAAGGGCCAGCCAGCACTCTGTTTAAAATGCTTTAAAAAATTGCATCGAAATAAATAAACAGTTATTTTAAGTTTATAACATAAAATTGTTGTGTTTTTACTGCTGAATTTTTGTTTTATAAGTTATATTTATAATGTTGAGATAAAATAAAATAAATTCTACTTTTTTTTAATTAATATACGTTAAGTTTCTATTATTTAAATTTTCAACTATATGACAATTTTTTCTAGTTACTAAACGAACTATATTTGTTCATTCAAGTATGACCCACCAGCAATGCACGCCAGCGTGAGCTTGTTAATCTCGAAACTGAGTAAATCGTTCGAAAAATGGTTTCGCTAAGATCGCGCAACTCTTGTATTTATCAAACAAAAAATGGTGCTATCGATTGCAGTTCTAGATTGCATTAGTCTGCTTTAATTTAATCTAAGTTTAGTATTTTTGTTGTTGAAAATGTATCGTTTGACGATTATTCTTTATATGATTTTATTTTACACGGGATATAAAACGAATGTAAAAAGTAGTACATGGAAGTAAACGAATGTAATGAAGTAGTACTTATGTTACACGTAACGTGCCATTAAGATAACATTATTGTAATCGACTCGAAAAAACATATTTAGATACGTTAGTTTAGAACTCAACAAGTGAAAGTTTCGATTGCCTTGAGGATGGATGTACTGACGAGTTGTCCGTTTCTTATTCTACTCGTACGGATATGATGTATTAGATATATTGTTGTATTATATATTGTTTCTTGTATTGTTATTCCTCGAAACATGAGTGTTTTCCGATCAAAATTAGAGAAACGACATTTTTCCGGTACCGATAGTTCAAATTTTTGGTTATTATCGTTAATTCTACGATTCTAAGTTTTGGTTTCAATTAATGTCAAGCTGATTCAACTTTCATTCCATTATGTTTACTATCATATAATACAAATACGATAAATAACGCGTAGCACCTCGATATTGGTATGTTGCTCTTTTTAATCTGTACTGCATTAAGATAAAGTTGTGGAATAGTTACTTATTATATTATGGTTATTTATAATCACTCGCTTTGTTGTGGTAGAAACGAGAAAAGTTGGCTTTTTCAAAATTCGATGCACACGTGCGTCCAAAATTTTGTTTCGAGAAGCGATTATATTCATCATCCGATCAAAATTCTTACTTACAAAATTCTTGGAATGATTCTATTTTCGTATGTTGATTTTTCCTGCATCGTCGTATTTTAAAAATATTGTTCGAAGTAATTTGTAAACGTATCGCTGAAAATTATCGATAAATTGTGTAACTTGGCGTTTATCAAAGAATCCATACATAAATTCGGAGTAGCCGATATCTAACTTTGCGAGCGATTTCTCACGATTCGAGAAAAACTGACGCACACGATTAACATAAATACCGAGCATACATTTTTTAATGCGTACCATTCGAAAACATTGGTAAAAAACTACCATGAATATTTGATAGTGGCTTGTTATTCTTGATAACGTAAAACTATTCAGTAGAATGAGAATAATTCGTCTTTTTTGTTGAAAAAACAACAGGAAATTTAGAAATATCGATGATATTAGAATAATCGATTACAAGTGAATCGTGATCACCATCACCATTAACTAATTATATTTGCTAGAAAATAACGATTTTTCGATCAAGGTTAAATTTCTCAATTCTTTTTATCGAACCTGTTTGTCAATTCCGTCGTTATTGGATATTATAGTTTCTATGTATTTTTCTGCTCTTTCTTTCGAAAACGACGAAAATCGAAACTGGAAATCGTTACAAAGGATAAGTACGTTAAAAGTAATAGTGCTACCTTTATCAAATATTTCTTCAATTCTTTTGTTATCTCTCGATATACATTCGTATTTTTCGATTGTTTTTATTCCAAAATTGATAAATCGAACGCATTCCAGTATCTCATGGTCGCGGTAAAGAATAAGAACGAATGGCATTTGTTCTTTTGTTGTTTCCTTTTATCGCTTCTATCTTGTTATTTTTATGTTCTCACAAAAAATGTATTACGTAATTATTCTGTAATCTTTTTGTGGCCTTTCTTATTAGATAGAAACATACCATTTGATAATATCGTATATATTATAGAACGGTGAAGATTTAACGTGCACTATAATAATCATAATATATATAAATATATTTTATTTATTATATATATATTTATATATATAACTTTATAATATATTGATTATATAATAATAATATAATAATTATATATATATATGATCCATTATTATATATATATTTATAATAATGAATATATCTTTCGAAAATAGATTGTGTTAATAAAATGCTAAATTATACGACCTAAATTTAATTTATTTTGTATTAAAAAATATTGGGGCAAAGTCACGATGAAGTTAGCTTTGTAAAGCGTTTTCATTTTTAATGCATAGTATTAAGAATATATACGGGTCCTGTTTTAAGTGTGCTCATTTAATTGTGCTTGATAAATTAACGAATTCTTTTTACACGACGATCAATATTGAATATCAATGAAATACATTCGCGAAATCGTCTAAATTTAAATGGAATATTCAATTGTCATTTTGAAATCAACGTTTTTTACTTCTTAAATTATTTTCGCGCACAAGCAGCTTTCCCTTTTGTCAATCGAAATGATTACGATCGATCGACGGGAGGAGAAGGAAAACGTTCGCCGAAAGATAGGATCGATGTTGAAAGCGTAGAATACGAACGCGTAACACCGTTTCCTAATCATCGCTGTTACTTTTTACTTTATTTTCTTTTATCATTTTTAATAGTCATCTTATTCAAGAGCCCTTTAACTCATCACTGTTACTTCCCATTAGCACGGATTATGTATCAAACCAGATGTTTCGTTGTAAAATGGAGGCTTTCTTTCTTATAAAATCTTCCTCCATACCTACCTTTAGTTCTACGTAGATGTTTCATTGTATCATTTATACGCAATAACTATAATTACTTCCGACGCTCGATGTTTCATCGTTATTGGTAATCCGTTTCTTCTTCGGTAATCTACCGCGAAAATACTGCAATCTGTAACTCTTCGAGAAGTGTCCCCGATGGATTATCAATTAAATCGATAATTCTAAACGATTATTCTTGACAGGTACTCGAATGAAACCATTGCTTTGATGCGATAAGTGCTGGTTCGCGTAACCAAGAGATTTGTACAATAAGATCTTTCGCAATCGATGATCGTAAGACTCTTCGAACGTAGGCAGGCTCCGTATTACACGACATCACGAAACGATAAAACTTTTTCATAATTGGAGCCATCGTGATGCATTTGTATTTTCGAGCTTACTAAATGTTTCTTGTCTTTCTTCGTTACAGGGCGAACCACCGGTATTGCTGACTGGAAATGGAGCACCTATCGCCGACAAGACAGCTTCCCTTACGGTTGGACCACGGGGTCCCATATTGCTTGAAGATTTCGTTTATATCGATGAAATGTCGCACTTTACTAGGGAGAGAATTCCAGAACGCGTGGTGCACGCGAAAGGCGCTGGTAACTTTTTCCTTTTTTTTTATATGTTGCACTGTCTTATTCATCGGTAAAATTATTGTTAAACGAATAGAAAATAACGTGCATCAAAAGGCAAGAGTTCTTGCATCATCAAAGTAGAATCTTTAGTCACTTCTTCGTAATATGCGCGAATAATTATTTCACTTTCAACGATTACTGAACACTTTTGTCAATATTCGCGTCGTTGGTTCCACTCGATACGACGATAAATTAACATGATAGATAAAACTATTTGATTAATTTGCAAAATTATTTGTTTAGTACAAAGCATTTTTTAAGTATCGTTAATGTATTTAACAGTGACGGGTAAATGATTATAAACATATTTCGTGGCATAAAGGTTTTTGAAGTTTTTTCTATGAGTATCGATTCACTTGCGTATTTGAACGGTTCAGGATTTTTCAAACATGAAATTCTTCGATACAATCTGAATTTCACACCCACGAGTATGACTTGCGATATTCGAGTTTGATCTAAAATTCCGATTACGAGTTGGTCGTATATTCGTATACACGAATTAGGCTCGTTAAAATACGACAAGGAATTAAAGATGGAATAACGTATAGCGAATTGTACGTCGTTTCTCATCTTTCAACGTGTTTTAAGGTGCTTTTGGATATTTCGAAGTTACTCACGATATAACCAAATACACGAAGGCTAAAGTTTTTTCTACCATCGGGAAACGGACTCCTATTGCCGTCCGATGTTCCACCGTAGGAGGCGAGAGCGGTTCGGCGGATACGGTCAGGTAATTCCATGGAGTTCGTAACGAAATCACAATTGTTTAACGTGATCATAAAAAGCGCGTTCTTTGTTCGTCGACTAATTGCCAAAGTGTCGTCCTTTATTGTTCTTTATCTTTTCTGGGAAAAGTTACGATGGCCATACTTAATAATATATCGTAGCAGGGAATTATTTTTTGCTGATATGACGTTATAAAATCCGTGAGACAATTTAGACCACCTGCATACAAAATTCCAGTAACAATAGTAACGATCAGCCGAAAATGTCGAATACGTTTTTAGGATTTCTAAATATAGAACCAAATGAATATAAAGTCTTTCATTGTTTGTTCAGATTACCAAACGTAAGTAAAATTATTCGTGCGAACTTCTTACGCTTCACGTGAATCATACGATTATGTAACTTGTCTGTTAATTTTCACGTTATATGGTTGGTGAATAGATTGCAATTCAGTGATTATTACTTTCCATTTTTCATCAGTCCTTTCGACAAACGACATATTTTAATCGTAACACCATACGTTTATTTAATAGAAATTTGTTGATTTCGTCATAGGGATCCGCGTGGATTCGCAGTCAAGTTTTACACCGAGGATGGCATTTGGGATCTTGTTGGTAACAACACTCCGATTTTCTTCCTCAAGGATCCTATCCTCTTTCCGAGCTTTATTCATACGCAAAAAAGAAACCCAGCAACCCATCTGAAGGTTCGTTCATTCATTCATTTATTTGGAAAGGAACGATCGATACGAGAGCAATATAAAATGGATTTGAACGTTTCTAATATGTTTTCGATCGACACTTTACCGATTGAATTATTTCACACAGGACGCAGATATGTTCTGGGATTTTCTTTCACTCAGAGCGGAGTCAACGCACCAAGTAATGTTCCTTTTTTCTGATCGCGGTATTCCGGATGGTTACCGTCATATGAATGGCTATGGATCGCATACATTCAAACTAGTAAATGCAAACGACAAAATGATCTATTGCAAATTCCATTACAAGGTACGAATGTGCATGATTGATATTTATACGATTTTAGTTTAAATCAATGACACATTTGTTAATTATCTTTTAACTTTAATTAGTAGTTTTATTGCCTATCTTTTTTATTTTTTCGACGATATTTTAGACCGATCAAGGTATAAAGAATCTTCCCGTCGATAAAGCGGCAGAGTTATCTTCTTCTGATCCTGATTACTCAATTAGGGATCTTTACAATTCGATTGCAAAGGGACAGTGCCCATCTTGGACTTTTTCCATTCAGGTGATGACTGAGGAACAAGCTAAGAAGTTTAGATGGAATCCTTTCGATCTCACGAAGGTAAGAGACAGGAAGCGACAAACAAAAGGGAACGAGAGAAATGCTTTTTGCTGATGTATAAACACACGAAGTATTATTCACACAATATGACACTATTATTGTGTATTCGTCGCTTTATAAAAATATATTTTTAAATGTCGCAGGTCTGGCCACATGCCGAATACCCATTAATTCCTGTGGGCAAGCTAGTGTTGGATCGAAATCCTGAAAATTACTTCACTGATGTAGAACAAGCGGCTTTTGATCCGGCTAATATGGTACCTGGTATTGAGCCAAGCCCTGATAAAATGTTACAAGGTCGTCTTTTCGCCTATGGTGATACTCATAGACATCGCTTGGGTCCAAATCATCTTCAGTTACCAATAAACTGTCCTTACAAGGTAATTTCTACAGTTTAAACACCGTCTCGAATAAAAATTGAATCACAACAATGCTAACTTCTTAAAAGATTTAGATATGTAGAATAATAAAATTATCCTTTCTCTATAGAGACTTAATTTATTTGTCATTGATACTTAGCTTGTATAAAATTGTTAGAGATACACTAAGATCTCTTATGTTTCATACGATTCGCGAAATTTTAAGTAACGTTAGTATAATTACTTTTCAGACGATATCAACGATGAATTATCAAAGAGATGCTTCTATGGCTTTCTACAATCAAGACGGCGCACCGAATTACTATCCTAATAGTTTTTGTGGACCGAAGGAGTGTCCAGCTACGAAATCCTCTACCTATTACGCGAGCGGAGAAGTAAAGCGTTTCCAACCTGAGAATGAAGATGACTTTGGACAATGCACGATGTTCTGGAGAGATGTTCTTAATGCAGATGAGAAGACAAGGCTCGTAAATAATCTGGTGGATAGTCTTCGCAAGGCTTCGGTATTTATCGTTGAAAGAGCCGTGAAAAACTTTTCGCAAGTGGATATTGAACTTGGAAAGAGATTAATCAATGGTCTTCGACAAGCTGGCATGCCGATTAGCGTTCTAGGAAAGTCTGCTAATTTGTAAAAAAAAAGGATTACTAACGCAATATTATATAAATCTGATATTGTTATGGTAAACTTAAAGCTTTTAAATCTCCATTATTATTATTCTTATTCTTATTCTTATTATTATCATTATTATCATTATCATTATCTTTCTAACATATAATTTTATATTTCTCTCTAAGAAATTTATATTAGAATATTAATTGCACATTATTATAATATTATTATTAACTACATATTTTATTTACTTATTAAAGTAATATTTTATATTAGTGTTAGTTACTTAACATTAGGTTTACAGGCGTTTCTTATATACCTATTTGTACAAGCACCCGTCAAATTTATAGGTAAACAAAAATAGGCATTTTCTTTAAAAAATCGAATTATTCAAATTAAATCTGAATTAAACAACACTAGGCTTTACGTTTAAATATATCATTAAAAAGTAAAAAGGTCTTTTTTAAAAATTACCATGGAAATGTTTCCCCATCTAAGGTAAACCATTCGAAATATATTTTGTTCGGACGTCAACTGTTAACCAAAACTTAATACAAAATTTATATGGTTTATTCGGCATATATTGCGTAAACCTGCACCGGGCTTTCGTGGAAAATAACTGTTCGTCTATTGAGATATTTTCATATGGCTTATAACAAGCCTGGCTATTACTTATAAATCTGTTCTATATTTCGGATATCAGCGTAAATTTATCTGTTTGTAATCTTTCAGGTCGTTAGTTTTTTTTTGTCAAAGCGTATGAATCTCAGAATTTCTGTAAACTTATCTCTGCGCATTATGTTTGCAAAGAAAGCGGATCCCCATTTTTTTGACTATAGATAAGAAACTTTCAATGATCTCGCTTCAAATGCGCTTTGAGCATATAGACTTCCTGAAAACTATGTAACTCAGTAATTATGATTGTCTAGTCTTGTTTCAAAACTGGATGTGCCTTCGTTTCAATTTTTAATCTTTTATGTGTTCTATTATGTTTCAGTCAATTATCAATTCGAAAGACACAACTCGACATAATATTATATAATATTGCTCTTAGTGTAGGTCCTGCGATATTCTTGGATATTATACGAACAGGCATCCTACCTATAGATCCGCCTGCTTTTAGTTTTATCCACCGTATTCCATCAATCGCAATTTCAAGTTCATCTATTTTACACTTTGGGATGTGTTTGGATTGCTCATTCTCTCATCCTTGGAGTCAGAACTAGAAAGAATACGCATCCTCTTTTTGCTACGATACCGTTTCAAGAATTTTTTCTCTTTACTATCCAAAAATCTTTCTATCTCTCCACTATCAATGCATTCGGAGCTTTCACTCTCATCTTTGCTTTGGAGTAACTCATATTGATCTTCTTTGGAGGTATCCTCGGAACAATCTTCATTGATTTTGACAATTTGATTCAGTATCTTAACGATCATACTGAAAATTGTTTCTTGTTTTAGGGATTCCGGCAATAAACATATGCAATTTTGTTCAATGCATTGAAAACGAAAGTAAACACTCAGGCATACAATCCGCTTGTTTACATTCTCTCAGCGCGATTTTATCTTAGAGTAGATTTTTCATTTATTCTTATATTTATTACTGGAGTAATGATTTTACGAACAAAGCAAATATATAAGGATTGTTTATGGAATTAGTTAATCTGTCGATTTGACGGGTCCCGTAAACCCAGTGTTAATAACTTACCTTATAATTTGTTTTTTATATTATCTATTACATTAATATGTATTGTATCTTTATATTGAAAACACCATCTAACATTTCTACGCAAGGTTTTCTACACAAAACCTTACTAGCATAATTTATCTGTTTACTCTTTAATCTCTGAAGATTAAATAAGTATACATACATGCGTCGTCTATTATGAACTTAGTTACGTAACTTGGAGAAAAAACAAGTGAAGAAATACAATTCAGGTGGAATTAGTATTATTCGTGCAAAATTAACTTCAATTAAAACCCGACCGACCATGTTCATCAATGTATTTTTTGAAAATAAACAATATTTAAATTTTGTTAAATGGATAAAATTATTTCGACATGCAAAAACTAAGATGTTTCAAACTATGGAAATATTTGTTGGAAATTCTACGTCTGAATAACACATCGGCTGATAAGTTCCCGATCTAAAAATAATTCCCGGTAATGCAAAATAAAGCCTATACGCTCCTTTGATATCTTTAGAGTATCAGCTATTTCTTGCATCTTTACTTTACGATTTGTCAAAACAATTTTGTAGACTTTTTTGATGTTTTTTAATGTAACCATCTCTTTTGGCGACCAGAACGTGCCACATCATCGGTGTTCGTACGACCACGTTTAAATTCAGTAAACCATATTTAAATATGTTTATGTACGCTTTATTTCTTTTGTTGATTCGTTCGTTTTCTTTTTCGGATACTAAAAGAACGGTTGCCACAGATATTACATTTGCATAATATAGATTTGTAATTTCAATACCATCTTAACATTGAATATCGATCATCGCTAGAGTTACAACGCTTTCAATATACTTTACCATTACTTTTCGTCGTTGAATTGGAATATAATATTTTCATTTGCATATCTTTTATTCGAAGAGCAAAAAGTTGGAAAATCATTCTATATAATTGCAGTAATGGCGATAGGAGTGCCATCTAACAATGAGGAGGGCACAGTGTGAATCTCAATGTCGTTGATCTATGATGAAATCGTAAAAAAGAGAAACGTGTTACTTTATTTGAAAAATATTCGAGAATAAACAATAACGCCGAAACGTTAAAGTTTAACTTCATTGTTAGACTTACGGCATCGTTTATATTATCTTTATAATACCATGAGCGATTTTAATGTGTATCCTTCATAACTAAAATTTAACGTTTAACAAATGCCTGAGACGAAATGTAATTTTATAGACGATACTTAACCTTAACATTACGCATTTAGATACTTGAATATACCTTTCTTTACCGCGAGGGAGGCGGAGATAGCTTTTCAAGTAATCCAGGTTGACGATGAACCTTCACGAAGTGACGTGAAGAAACATCTCACTCTGAAAGATAATCTATTGCAAGTGTAAGTTTTTAATTTTATTGTCTTCTGTTTTGTAACGAGTATCGTCTTTAATAAAACTTGTAATTTGAATATATTCGATTTTATAGTGATTATATTTCTTGTAGCTCATTTTCTGGAACAGAAGCGCATAAAATCAGAACCAGTGTTAAAGCTTTCTTCGACAACTTGATATTAATCAGTGAAACTATGGAAAAATTTGGACCACCGGAATCTATATATGATCATTATTAATTAAATATATTATACATTATAGTTTTATTATTTTTATTGAAGTTATTTTTCTATAGTACAAATTTAAACGATGGAACATACTCCGGCACCTTATGCCCCGAGAGCAGTTTATGGATACGCTCTATACATTGGTTCGAACCTATTTTTTATATTATATTTAGTATGGGCAATAGTACCGGATCATGCTTTACACAATTACATTGGATTGACGTATTGGCCGTTGAAATATTGGGCCATCGCCATTCCAATTTGGGTGTTGACAAGTTTGGCCATGTTTGCATTCGTCGTTTATCCAGCCATAAACTTGTTAATGACTCCTGACATAGATGACATTAGAACGATTACGGATAAGTATGCGCAACACAGAGAAGCAACAGTACCTGGTGGCATACCTCCTGTCTCTGATATTCCGATAACAGAAGTTTGCAGAAGGTTATATTTACCAGCAAGAAAGGAATAAAAATCTATACAAATAACCTAAAAATAATAATCTAATGTTTTCTATATATGCATTTATTTTTCTACATATATAACGCGTACAGGTATACATACATTCCTATGTACACCAACATACGCATAAGAAAACATTATATCATGTCATTGTACTATTTATAGATTAAAGAGTACAGAGTTCCATATTTATTATTATTATTATTATTATTATTATTATTATTATTATTATTATTTAGTGTTGTTATTGTTGTTGTTGTTGTTATTAAAATATTTTTATCGTCTATTCGTTTAGAATTAATTTTATTTCGGCTTATTTAACAAGGCAGATGTCAAGTATTTAAACGGTAGCAACGAAATGTTAACATTTCGAAGGCGATCGATAAGGCAGCCACCGTTTCTACCGACGGAACTTCAAGTTAACAACAGTTCTCGTCGTACTTGGTTCTACCAACGAAGAACAAGCATACACTACGTCGTATAGTTTATGGCGTGCACACGCGCCCTCTCCGAAGACATCAGTCGGATGCTGTTGCTCGAGCAGCGTAGTCGATCGTGATTGGAGAGGAAGGCGAGCACCGTAAACGCGTTCAATATCCTCTTGACTTCTCAAAAGAACTCTCTGGTTATTGTCTTTTTTTATTTTCTCTCTTACTTTCTCCCCCTCCACCCCTTTTCGAAAGCACTATCGTCGTGCGTCGCAACATTTTCCGCTTTACCGATCGCCTATATTGTTCCTTTGACTACGACAGGAACGAGATATCGGTCGATCGAGCGCTCTGTCCGCTCCTCCCCTTTTTTTTTCTTTTTTTTCTTTTATTTCTATTCGATACTCTCATCTCTCTTGGTCAATCTCTGTCCATTCCTCCCTCCTTATCGTAGGTACACGTACATACAGTAACCCAACACTCTCACACATAAACACGTATATATCCCTTGCCCTACACAATAGCCGACCGTGTCGTCACTCGGCCTTCCGCCCATCCTAAAAACTCGACTCGACTTTTCGATACGCGGCGCGCATTAGAAAATCATAGGAGCGTCACACGAAGCATCGACGCGTCGATTCATACGAATTCGTATTTTTTTTGCCTCCTGGCGAGAGATCGCGCGTAGAGATAGACTCGAGGCGTCGGTCAATGATGAGCGACACGAAGGTTTTTAATCGACGATATTTTCGCTCGTACGCGAGTGAGGGAGAACGCGAGTACCGGGATCCACTTCGGCACTGAGAGATCAGCGAAGGTGGTTTTGTGTTGTTGTTATTGGTAGTGGCTAGCGGTGGTGGTGGTGGTGTGGTGATAGTGGTGGTGGTAGTGAAGGGGAAGGAGAAGGGGGAGGAGGACGTATACGTGGAAAGGACGATCGCCGGTTCGCAACACGCGAGATCGACCAGCGACGTTCTTGTGAAACGTCGCGAAAGTGCAGCACCCAGGGGGTGTCGGCCTGGAAGAGGAGGAGGAAGAGGAGGGGGCGGAGAAAACGGTGGAGGAAGAGAATATCTGGTGAGTTATCCGGTTTGCCGGCTTTTCCTTTTTTTTCTTTTCGTCCTTCTTAGTCTTCTTTTTTGTAAAACCGTAAACAGCGCGCGTAGTTCCACGTTGAGGTGATTTCACGGTGTCTGGTTCGGTCCTTTCACCGGCCCTTGCTGAATTGTTAGAGTAGTCAATGCCGATGTTTGGACGGAGCATCGACAAGTAAGACGGTCTCATCGACCTATTAATCTTGTTAGGTGAGGAGGATAGCTGGTGAAAGAAAGTTCCTTTCGATGTCACGTGTTCTTTGCCCGAAGTAGAGGTTAATCTCGCCTAAAGGATTGATTGGGACTTGGAATAGATTGGCGAGACGCGTACCGCAAAGATGCACGTCGCTTGTTTGGCCGGAAGATAATCAATGATGTTTTTTGGTCTAGGATAGGCGATTTTATCTTCGTAAAGGAAAGAAAAAGCAAGGAAAGGAGAAATAGTTCGAGAGGAAGACCAAGGCTCTTGGCGAGCCTTTGGCGCTATGAGTGGCAATGTTAAATCTTCGTAACCTTGTAGCAGCGGGGTTAATGGACACGTGTTTTTCGTCTAGAGTAGAAGCTAATCTCGTCCAATGGATTGTTTGAGATTTGAAAAAGATTGGCGAGACGCTTACCGCAAAGACACGATTTTGTTTTTGTAAAGGAAAGAAAAGGAGAAGTCGTAGTTCAAGAGGAAGATCAAGGTTCTCGGTGAGCTTCTGGTCCTACGAGTAACGACATTAACTTCCCCTAACCCTTTAGCAGCGGGGTTAATGGTCATGTGTTCTTCACCCAGAGTAGAGGTTAATCTCGTTCAAAGGGCTCGCCAGCACATTGCAGTTTCCGGTTTTTGGTTTTTATTGGATAATTCTATAAATAATGCATTTTATAATTATTTCACATAATAATGCAGTCTTCAAAACTTGCGCTAAGAATAAAAACAAGATAGATTTACTACCGGTTTTTTAGCAAGTTGGTGCAAGTAGTTGCAAGAACTGCATTATTTATGAGATGATTCAATGTATTATATATACGTAAATGTACGTATGAAAAAGAGATATGATTTTCATTATTTGGTCGAGCTGATTCTCAAGCGCCGACAACTACGCACGTGAAACGTGCTTTTTACGCTCACCCCGAATCAGCGCCACGAGTCTCGTTCGAGGGTTAAGTACGCATTCAGCATGGCAGGATCATCATGATCGCAATGATAGGATTTAAAGTAGGCGCCTCTTATGACGTGCGTAATATGTGAATCGTGCGTGCGCACCGTCGTCAAATTCTTTCCTCTTTATTTGTATCCTTAGTATTCCTTGAGCGATTTCCTCAATAACGTAATCCCTGAATAACGTTTTGCTTCATCTAACTTTTGCCTTTGAAGAATATTGCAAAAGATTTAACCACGGATTTCTACGTCTTTCGTTATTCAGGAGAGTTAAAAGGTAGAATTGTACGCAACCGGCGAATCACCGGCTCTTTAATCTACGATCAAGTTCAGCCAAACGACGAATCGCCGTTTCTTTAATACGTCGAGGGCAACGTCGATTTTGCTGGACTTTTCGTTCAGGCGGCGGGCCACCGTACCGGCACACCGGAGACCACTCGGCGGGCGCTGAGTTACAGTATAAACAAGTGAACAATGATGCAGTATTCGAAGTATACAAAGTATGCAAATAACTAAACAAATGAAAGTGTAGATATTGTTCTGAATGTTACACGGCAAATGCAAAAACATTCGGACGCAATGTAGCTAGAAAATTGACTAAACAGGTCGTTACTTTTTGTAATCTGTGTAAATCTAACCCACATATTTGCCTACAATGTTTTAATAAACTTCATTGAAATTAGAACAATTTATTTTATAACCTTGATAATGGTGCATACCGGTCCTATGCATTAATGTCGTCAGAAAATTTGCTGTTAGTCCTACGAATCCTACGGTTCAGGCGGCGTCAGCCCCCAGGGACCATGAGTCAAGCGGATGTTTTTTCCGACATGAATTATCACGTTTAGCTAAATACAGGTTATGCATTTTTGCTTCCGTAAAATTTCCTTCGACGACTAAATATTATAGAAGGACTTATCGTCGAAATTATTGTCCATTTAAAACTAATCGAATTGTTCTTCGGATGAGCGTCGTGAAGGATTGAGTCTTAACGAATTCGTTGATCGCCACGATCAATTTCATTCCATTTGAACGCAATAGAACACAATGTGCTTGGTCCAATGCCGCTTCTGTTCACTACTGTTATTTATGCGCGATTCTTACGCGTGTTAAAACATGATATTAAATATAACAATAGTATAGGTCAAATTTATAGATCAAATAATATAGATCAAATTATACTTCAAAGAGGATTACCTTTGGAAATTCGCGTTAACGACACCGACTTCTTCTTCTTCTTCTCCTTTATTTCATAAGTTATTACGTTTTTACGTGATTTACGGAGCAAATATACAAGGACCTATCGTCGAAATTATTTTCCATTTAAAATTAACCAAATCGTTCTTCGGATGATCGTCGCGAAGAATCGGTTCTTAACGAATTCGTTGACCGCCACGGTCAATTTCATTCCATTTGAACGCAATAGAACACAATGCGCTCGGTTCAATGGTTCGCCTCTGTTCACTGTCGTACGTTATTTATGCGCGATCTATGCGCGATTCGTACGCGTGTAAGTGATAGCGCGAGTACGCGCTTAAACAATTCGATAACGTGAAAGGAAATGTCCGATTACGTGCTATCGAAGGACCGGCCGCTCCTGAACAGCGGCGACGGCAATGACAACAACGACGATCGCAAGCTGACATTTTTCCGAAAGATCGACGATCGTCGCGTTGTATTGTCGATTAGTGCGGCCAAATTACGAAAATTGAGTAAAAATAGTAGCCGACCTTTGAACTTGTCGAGAATAGACACGTCATTATTTCCAAACGTCCGAATCCCACGCAGCGCAATAACACGAGCATTAAATCGATACTCCAAAATACAAAGTGCGCTGTACGATGACTGAATATTTTTATCAACATACGAAATTTAAATCGAGCTATTCAAAAGCAAGGTAGACAGAATTATTGTGTCGGTCAACGTGTCAATCGAGAACTTACAAGATGGAGATCAGAAATCGAGTGACGGTAATCTTTTCGCACGAGTGCGCGCGCGCATATTTAATATATTTTTATTGCTCCAATGCACTCCAGTCTGCACGCACACATAGATATTCGCAGTATTTTACATCGCGATGGATTTAACGAATCTTTTAAGGTTACCTAGCAGCTTACAGTTTTGCTTATAACTTGAGAAAGAAAGAGAGAGAGAGAGGAAGAAAGAATTACCGGAAAAATAAATCGTTACTTTTGCGATTATCTTATACCGTAGCTAGCTGCGGTCATCTCATAAATAATGCGATTTTTTCAATTATACGAACTAAAAGTCTGGGTGGCTGGGGGAACGGGAGAGAGACAAACTACCCACATCAACTTGCTGCAGAAGTAGGCTGCAAATTTTCCTTCTTATGCTTAGTGCAAGTTTTGAAGAACGCGTTATCGTGGGAAATAATCGTGAAACGCATTATTACGAAAGCTGCATTATTTATGGGCATCAATAATTTTCCACGACGTAATGGTTGCGCGATAACATAAGTTGATGAGATCTATCTCGGGAAAGCATCGCGAAAACGGTGCGATTCTACGATTCGCCTCCTAGTCGCTGCATCAAAGTTCCAACGAACGACCGACTAAAATTGAAAGTATAAGACACCAAACTGATCGAAATCGTCGAAATAGTTTTATAATTAAATCGTATCGGTGTTGCTTCTTCCCTCATAATTTTTACCACGAATCCCTTTCCCTCGGTCACGCCTTTGCCCTTTTGCTCCTCGTTTTTCGTACTTCGGGCTATAGGAGGACCATATTACGAGCAACGCGAACCAATCGAACGTTCCGTAAGACTTACACGCGCGTTGGTAAACGAGGCGATCGTTCGAACGTGGAGAGGAGCGGAATCCATTTTGTAAATCCGTTTTGTAAATTATACAGTTTGTTCGCACGACCTTTCAATACGCAAGCGCATGCATAAACGCAGATAATTAAGTCTTCATCGTCGAGCACATTACATTTTTTATAAGTTGTCGTTCAATTTTGAAGCGTATTTATGGCAGTTATACGAGATCTAACGTGCTTGACTTTCGACACTACCGTCCACACGCGCGGCCAACATTCTTCCGTCCGAAACCGATTTATCCCATAACTTGCCCCATGATGTTCACCACGTGATTTTAAATCGTGCGTTCCTCCATCTAACGAGTATTTTTACCACGATGGCTATCACGACGAGTTTTTCAGCCGTACGTAGGAAATTTCGAAAGAAAATTCAAAATCGCTCTTTTAACACGTTGACTGCCACGCGAGTTTTCAAGAAAATCGCCATCAGGTCACGCGTGCTGCTATTCTGCGCTACACCACAATGCCGGTGTATAAAGATACTGTGTCTATAGTTTATTTATCGTAGTAAAAGATTATTACGTTTAAAAAGAAATTATTAAGTATCACTATAGGATAATCTTTATTGGAAAATTATATAGGGTTTTGCGTTTCTTACCTTCTTACAACAAAAGATAAG
>JAITYT010000341.1:942973-955233 GCA_025433975.1 Liostenogaster flavolineata
TAATATGAAAGAAATGTCATTCGATCGTCTTACGTCCATTAGAAGGTCCCATTCAGCTTTCGTAAATTCCTAGCATTTTTTAGACATTATCTCGTACGCTGATCAATGATAATACGTATTTCGTTTTCATATCGTTGATCGGAACGTTTCAAAAGCCAATGGGTTGTTAACTCTTAGCAAATTCACATCGGGGCAAACTGAATCATCGTACTTCTTTCGATCTAATTCATTGTCCGTAATTAGCTCGTGTATTCGTCTGTGATACAAATCAATGTATTCATCAGTAAGGTCTACGCATAATGCTTATCAAGAAGAAGGAAACTTTTTTAATAAAACGCAAACCTTTTAAAGTACCTCTCTTCGAGTATCGTACGCTTTCGCATTTTTTCAGCTTTCGTAACATCTCGCAATCCATAGAACATGAAGCAATAATCGTATCGAAGTGGCGGTACCGCGTATGTTATTTATTTGTCTACTTTTACCAGCCTAATTCGTTCGATCGTTACTTCGACGGTAGTAAACGATTCAATTTTGCCATGTTCGAACGCATATAATTACATTATATGCGTTTAATCTATCGTTATTACGTAACATCTATCATAAAATAAAAGCAAGAAGTCTCGAGCAACATAGAACTAACAGTCCATTTATAAAATGGCAAAAGTACAAAAGTACAAGTGTATAATTCATTTTACATTTAGAAAGAAGAAATATAAGATTCTTGGAATATTTAAGATCGCACTAATCTCTTTGATGCATAAAACTAAGGACATTCTCCTCTTTTATTTTTAAATATAAATACTTGATAAAAGTAAAATATTGTTTAATATCAGGAATAATGCTTGGAAACTCGGAAGAAGAGAATTTTAATCGTGAAGAAGTATTATTTTGTTTCTGGCGTGATGTTCGATCTTATCGTTTTACGACTTGACCTTTTTTTTGTTCGTTATAACCATCAACGCGAGAGGAAGAGAAATTTATTCGACAGGTTCAGCTGATTGAAGCTTATAAAATTCGTGGCTCAAATGGTTTTTGTTTTGTCAAATGGATTTTAATTAGCATCAAGTACGTAGAAACGTTAAGTTAATAGAAAACGTGTGATTATGTGAATATCGACGTTTCCTGCCGCGATAACGATGATATCATCGCTATATAATAGTCAAAAAACGTCCCTTTACAACGGCACGTGTTTACAACGGACGCGTCACTAATGAATAAATAATATTATTATCCTTTCCTGAATTCAACCTGATTCAAAAGAAGCAAAGCCGCAAAAAGTATCCCTTCGAAATAAATTCTTGCTAATTTTAGTGATCATTTTTATAGATTGGACACTTTCCTTGCGTATTATCGGATACTCTTTCTTTGGATCGTATATGTACGTCTTTCTTTGACGAGCGATGATTCTCGAAAGGCGCGTGAACATGCCTTGTTCAGTGAAGACAATTAAAATGCAAAAAATATGCAAAGTATATCTACACGTTGTCATAATCTAAGTATGATATCATTCGTGCATGCGTAACGTATTGATCATGGAAATTATTTTATCGATTAATGTTAATTCGCTCGTACGTGTATCCAATGAATTTCCATGTCTCTAAACAATCAGTCGCGGCTGAACCGTACGAGTGAAGACAATAAAGACCGTAGGAAGAGATGCACAAGACCCTTGACATCTCGAGACACGTTTTTTCCCCTAAAAGGGGGAAACTCTAACGAGAAAAGGCTAGAGGTAATTTATTTATGCCAAAAGACGAGGTAAGACAGAAATGATGACCGACTTCGAGCTGGACCGTATCAATTTCGGTCACTTACGCCTACTTCCTGAGAACATTCTAGACCGGATGAATAACAGGATACGTGTAGATTCGGAAGGTTCACGGTAACATCGATGATCGACAATCGATTCTATCACAAATTACAGTTGTCTTCGGTATTAATATATTTTTTTCTTATTAATTTATTCTAACCGATAGTAATTACAAATATACTACTAGCTATTTGATCAACTGTGTTACGTTGGAAATCGATAAGTGTTGCTTTATTTTGGTTTCGTTTAAAATTGGTATTTGTGTGTATGTATGTGTGTTTTGTATTCAACGGACAAGAAAGTGTCAAGGGAATTGTATAATTACGCATACTGATATCGATGTTGCGTTCGAATCTTTCGTCAATTATAAAACATTTCAGAATATTCAAAATTAATCGCAATGATGTTACGATATTTTGCTGTTTAGATTTTTTATCAATTCCAATAGCCAATCGTTTACGATAGGTTCTTCGGTATTTCGGCGCGACTCGACTCAAAAATTACCGAAGTAACTTTAGGTGACGAAACGGATCACACCTGGTCTTGGGAACATGACTCGTTGTATGTGAGAAGGTACTCGAGTTAGCTGGATATATTTGGATTTGATCGTACTGCGCGTATGCACGATTTCGTGACACGAGGATGGGTTCAATCCAATGTAGATTAGTTTAATATTGTCTATTTGATTTATACAACGGCGACGACACTACGTGTAGTCAGTTACAATAATCTAATTATGCTCGAGAATAGGAAAAGGAATCCACGTCTGAGCTCGACCGTGGCGCACAACAATCTGTCCAAAGTCTCTGGCCCGGCTCACGGGCTCTCCGCTTCCACGTGCCACCACGACCACCACCCACATCACGTACCACTCCTCGATATACTTATATTATCGTAAAAAGATCTAACGATCCCAACCAGATTTATCAACGATACCTATATTACTGAATTAATATAAATAGTATTTCCTTTTCGTGCCCGCGATACTCAATCGCGGCGAGATGGACTCCGAAGCCACGGCGGCTTCTGAGAAGAAAGGAAATAGGTTGGGGGTGGAGTGTTATTTAATTAAAGCGAAGAACAGCCCGGATGCAATAGTAGAAGAGCTGAATGGTAATTTCTTTTTTGGAAGCGGATCCTTTTCGTTTGCCGGGTCCGGCCGTAACATTCGGATAGTTAAAAATAACTGGAAAGAAAGTTGAACATTTGATAGGTCTTCAACTACGTCTATTTTTTATTTAAAGCACATCCAGAGTTAGTATCGATCAGACTACTCTTTGGACAGTCAAAAATGACAGGAAAGTAAGTTGAACATTTGATGAATCTCCAACTGCGTGTATCAAGCATTTTCTCACTAATATCTTCACGAATCGTTTATAGTTTCGCTTTCAAAATGTATAACGAAAATTCTTCTTTTTCTTATGTTTAAGTTGTTGCTTATCTTCTAGAACGTTGGTACGAAACGAAACCTTGTGCCAAAAAGGGCACGTACCATCGTGCAATTCGAGATACGATACGTGACAAAATGAGTGCTACAACGTAGCAATCATTCTCGATTACTGGTCGCGTTTGTACGATCGACACGACCGGACTATATAACAAAATTAGTGCGCTCTGTGCTACGAAGGACAACGAACGGAAAAGAATGAAAATCGTCGTCAATTCTATCCTCTATTAATCCGCTTTAACGCGGTACAAACGAACATCATTCCGTAACCATCGATTTTAATTAATAAGGTACTTCGAAGTTTCTCACCGCCCCCTTGGTCTTTAACGATTATTCGCGAACTTCAAACATTAAGATACCACGTATTGATATGATAATTACGAACAAGTCCGAACAATCTTTTGAAATCGCACGAAACACGATTCTCGTCATATCAAGTGTTGCTGGCATTTATATGTTTCAACTTCTTAGCGACGATCGAAAAAAACGAAGCATTGGGATTGTATTAGATCTATTAGAAATTTCTGTCAATTTTTGAATGAAAGAGAAAAGAAACTAATACATTTATATACTACAATATGAATACGATAGATCTAATATATTTTTTATCCACGTAATTTCTCCAGGTATAGAGAAAGACTGCGCGTTAATTTAACGGAATTTGTCATTGTGAAGCTACCTGCGATCGTGAAGAGATGGGTTAACTGTTGTCGTGAACGTTTCCATAAAAAAAAAGAAATAAATTGTGAAAAATACTATAACCAGTGACGAAGGTGGAAGAGTAGAGGAAATGCCTGGCAGCAGCAAGATCAGGAATAGGAACCCTCTTGTTAGTCATTATCCGTCTTAATGACCCGTCTCATCCGAGAGCTACCGCGATTTCACTCGATTGCTAAACCCAAATCGTGATTCCCGGCGGCGTGTCGAGTCTCACGGGTAAAAGAATCGTGGCTCACTTATCGGGTGTTACCCAATTCGGTCGTTCGGTAATAATAATGATGCGTTATACCACTATGATTCGTTCGACGCTAGACAATTCTTGTTGCGTTAGATCCGTGTGACGCGCTCTGAAAAGAATTTCATTAGCAATCGTTATCGCGAAGAAGTCCAGAAGCGAAATTCACCTTCTGTTTTCACAGTCTATTAACGACGGAACGAAATCGAATTGGAATTGTAAATTAATCGGTGATATACTTTATCCTTATATTTTACACTTTATATAGTTTTATACTTTATGTCATCGGTACCAAGTTTATCCCTGGAAAATGAGCTTAAAACAGAAGGTCTTTCCGGTACATTTAATATTATTGTAGAATAAAGCAATCGCTTTTCGAAGCCTTTGCAATTATTTTTAGAGTTTGCTACAAATTTTAAGAATCTTCGTATCCGATGAAACGACCACCGGATGTTTGAAAATCTACAGATAATTTCATATCGCGCGCAAGTCCTTACCAACGATACGTGCACGTGCAGCCGTATATGTATTATACGTATTTCTCGCGTTTTTTCGTTTAAGATAAATTCGTTCGATACAATTGTAGAATTTCAGGAAAGAAATGACGCGATATCGTATCAATAAGAATTTATTTCACGCTGGCAGCGCACAAATTTGCCATTGATCTAACAAGAGGCAACTATTTCTTCTCCCACGCCTACAAAAATGGCGGAAATAAGTAACAAATAAATTTTTCCAATAAAATTACTTAATAATATTTCTAAATAGTTCGAGCCTGCACTTTTATCGATCACTCTCTCTGAAGTATCTCCTTGGTGTCTCTCTTTACACCGATCTGTTAATCTAATCTCATTCGAAACGTAACGTTAACTTTTAAAATGAATACGAATATAGTAGCGGCAGCTTCAGAACGTCCTTGAACTCCTTGTATTTTCCAGGCACACGAGGGCCAGAAGTCAGCAGCAGGACTTCGACGAAAGCATGATCAGTTCCTGATCGCGGGTTGTCGTAGGCCCCGGAAGGGGTGGCGGTGGTGGTGGCGGTGGCGGTGGTGGCGGTCAGTGGACTGCGAAAAAAAGAAGGAAAAAAAGAAGAAGAGGAAGAAGACGAAAGAGAAGAAGACAACGAAGACGAAAAAAAGGAAGAGATCGACCTGGAAGGTCGACCGGGTAAAAGTCTCGAAAAGGTCTGCTATCGTCATTGAAAGACAGAACGATCAGCGTACTTGGTGGCTTGGCGAGACCAAAAGCGGCAGATCTGGAGGAACGTGGAGGATGAGCATGATAGGTATAGCGCGTAGAAATTGGGCATTGCGCCTCTCGGTCGTGCTCAACGTTTGCGTCTTGCTCTACGTATGCGCCCACTTTGGCTCCTCTGGGCCCTGGATCGAAGAGCCTCCGACTAATTGGGCGGCACCGCTTCAAGTCGAAACTTTCACCGGTACTGCCGAATCCATGAACAATGGCACGCAAAAGGGCAGCGCTACTTCGACCCTCGTCTCAGCGTTAAAAAGTTCCATTAAGAATGGCCAATCCGAAACAAAGAGCAGCAGTAGCAATGGCGTGTCCGTTGACGTTTCCACCGACACTAATCTTACCAGAACCAAGTTCCTCTCCGTCGTTGGACCCACTTCCAACGAGGCCAAGGCCGAAATACTCGAGAAAACGGCGGGGACCAATCGTACGCGCAATCATACGGTACTTGAGATCATCCCTTCGACTCCCGCATATTCTTAAATTAACGATATGAACTGCTCGTAAACGTAGCTGTCGCGAAACTTGTCTGTCTATTAATCCGCATCGATTTCTCTTTTTAGTTTTTTTAATTTCAATGTTTAACGCTTTTTACGACTTATGTCTTGTGTCTTTTCCGAATATCGAAGTAAGAATATAAGAAAAGTTGGATGATTCGATAAAGAGAAATAAGAGAACGACGTATTTTTTAGGCATATCCGACACAATTTTATTTTAAAGATTATTAAGGTTTGCATTTATTCGTGAAGGTGAAGAGCAGTGCACCGATCATACGGCCGACGATGACTCTGAAAGAAGCCATTCCTTGTAACGAGAAGTCATCCATGCCCAGAAAAGCGCAGAGAGGCGACTACTGGGTACTTTACAATTACGTATCAATGAGTGTGAAGGTGAGATGTTGGGAAAGCGTGACGTATACAACCCATGCCGACTATACGTTCTTGGATAACTTGGAACCGTTGCTGGAACGCTGGAGAGCACCGATATCGATCGCCATGCACGCTCCTGGTACAGACTTTTTGGCGACTGTCGACGCTATCAAGTATGCCAGAAGCTGTGGCAGTCCATTGATTTCGCAGTTAGTGACGTTTCATATCTTCTTTAGTAGCAAGCACGTGCCAAAAATGGTAAATAATTATATTTTATCTTAATAATTTCGCCGTATGCTTTTCTTTAATTACAGTGCAATATTTGACACGCTTAATCGTTCATTCTTCATAAAATAAGGCTATCATAAAGCTATACAATAAACATTATGAAATATAATCGTAAGGAATATTATATCGAAGTGAAAAATAAAATTATGTATTGTTTAGGTGCCGCCGTCAGAAAAGGTTGCTTTTGAAACGTACAATTGTACGTTGGGACCACCATGGGTCAACGTTACGTTCTCAAAAATGTATAAAAACGAGAAAAAATTATTGTATCCTGTAAACGTGGGTCGAAATATAGCACGAGAGTCTGCTCCAACTTTCTATGTCTTTGCGAGCGACATAGAACTTTATCCTAATCCAAATTTACCTACAAAGTTCCTTGAAATGATTAGAAAAAAGGATCAATCAGCTTTGTATAATCCAAATCCTAAAGTTTACGTATTATCTATCTTTGAAATTGATGGAAAACATCAACCGCCAAATAATAAGACGCAGTTGGTATGTCATCATATATAATCTAAATGTATATGCGATAATAATATTTGAAAACTTATCATTTTGAAAATAGCTGTATATTAATAAGCTTTAACAGAATAAACTTGACAATGGTTATACACGTGCAAAATAGGGCATAATTATCACAGCATATATAGCTACAATTTGACGGTATACACGCGAGGGTCACTCAATTAACGAAGCTTCCTTTGACCATGAATCGTAATGCATTCAATTAACGTCGTCTTTGTCGAGTACCGTTCATACCAAATTTAGATTTTTGTTTAAACGATATTTCATTGTTTAACTCGATAATATTGTTATCTACGAATATGTACTACCTACGACGAATGTGTAATTTATCGATTTTTTAATCGTTTTATCTCTCGAACGTTACAACTTAAAGATATATTTTTTATAGGTGCAAATGTTAAAAGCTGGGACAGCCATACCTTTTCACAAGAAGTTATGTTCTGGGTGCCATAACGTGCCGCGTAACAAAGAGTGGCAAGACGCTCCGGAAACGGAGGACCTTCATATATTTCACGTTGGCAAACGAACTGGCAGCTTTGTTCATTGGGAACCTATTTTCATAGGGACTAACGAAGATCCTCTATATGACGAAAGACTCAGCTGGGAAGGAAAGAGCGATAAAATGCCACAGGTAAATAACTCGTTGTACTTTTCTACATGCGTATTAAGTCGGAAAAAAGCACGGCTGCTTTAAGAACAACTGTATTACAAATATCACGTTGAATTATGTACTGTATTTATTTAGAATTACATTGTTATTAAAAATAAATTTATTTTAAATCACATCAGGGATATGCACTTTGCGTTCTCAACTACGACTTTCTCATTTTGGATAACGCGTTTTTGGTACATCGCCCTGGCATAAAAATTTTCAAGAAGGATCCTCACCGAGAAATGCTTACTGCAAAGACAAACGCATTAATCAAGAAAATCATCGTTCCTGAACTGAAAATTTTATACGGTACTAGAAAAGGTTGTGCAGTGTAGCCCGTATTATTACGAGCATCTACAGTGTTGTACAAACGTTTCGTAGTACGAAACCATTAAAAACATTTATTGCAATTTCTGTTGTTGCCAAATTTTGGTATAGTGACGATCTTGTTTATAAGAAACTACAATTTATTTATAAATTTTCTAATAGAGGATATCCGATCGTTCTTTATAACTTATGGTCACAATTCATGGACGTGACTACTTCAATTATGTCTACAAAATGGAAAGAAATAAATAATAATTTGGATAAATATGTAGGTAAACGAACACTAGCGATAGGTTCGTGTTAGTACATAGCCAATATACTAAAAATTAAATAATATCGGAAAGAAAACGTCATCTTTGTTATATTATTATTATTATTATTATTATTATTATTATTATTAATTTTTATACATACTGAAATGATAAGTACAGAAAAGAAATAATATTAAAAAGATATGAATATTAAGAGATTATTCTTATTAAGTAACAAATATATAGATTACAAATTAGAAAAAACTGCTACATATTTTTTACTCTAGATATAGAAGTGTATCTAATTATAATGTAGCCTATGAATATTTTAAATTGTAATATTTCAATGTAAAAAAATCACCTACGATCGTACGATTTCAAATTTTAATCTAATTATGAATTAAAGATTTATCCATCTTAATGCTTGAATTGGATAAAAATTCTAATGATCTATCTCTTATATTACATCATTTACATTGAAATCGTAACCATATTTAATTTACTTTTTACGAATAAAATAGTACCATTAAATGTTATTCGAGTACATTTAATCCAATCTGTTTATAAGAATAGATTGAGACACAGAAATTATTATGAAATCATTATAAAATTATTATAAAATCGTAAATATATAATTATTTTCAATAACGAATATCGATTACACTATTAATTATTACATCAAGTATTGAACATTTTATTAATTAATAAATTATATGAATATACATTCGCAAAATCACAAATATATCCCAATAAAAATATAAGAAGTAGGTATATTTCGACTTGTACACCTTGCGTTAATTATATGATTTGTTATATAAACATTAGTTTTAGGAATATGATGATTAGAAGAGAAAAATGAAGAAATTTACGCTAGTAGGAAAGAAATTCGGATTTACTATTGTTATAAAATTCTCTAATTTTTCTTCTTTTAAATATTTCATGGCGTATTTTCACGTATTAGATGGAAAGACCAATTATATAAAATACAGATGATCTTCGAATAATACAGTTGCCACATATCTAATAGTGTTATTGAAATGATTAACTGTATATTTGAAACCAAGATCAAATATTATATAAATCTGATATGAAACTTAACTTTTAACTTCGAGGACCACCTGTATTTTAAATTAGAGCATGACCAATTCTTTTTATAAAATAAGAACAATTTTTCTTATTTGAACGTTATTAATTTCGATTCGTAAACAATATAGAATTTAATGAGAATAAATTCAAGAGAAAAACAACTTTTAAATTTTATCTAGTTTTTCTATATCATTTATATATTTTAGTAATGTGAAATATTATTCAAACGACATATTTATACTTTTCATCCAACACATTTTACAAAATGTATCAGTCATTAACTTTAAAAACTTATACTAAGAGAAATTATATGATATAAATAATTACTAAAACCGCTAATTTAAGCAAAACTTTTTAACGATATATTAACTGTTAAATATCAAATATAACTCAAATTAATGTAATCAGAGCTGGCCATGCTTGGAAGCAAAATTTTTATTTTACCTTTTTCGAATTTAATTATATATTTATATATATATAATTGATTTTTAAATTTATATTAAGTTTTGAAGATATAAATAATGGATAAAGATATGATATTCGAAAAATACGGAGCTTCTTAGATGGCCAACTTTGTTTTAACTTATCAGCCGTTGTGTATAATATTAAAAAGCAAATGATTTAAAAATGTTGTACAGAAATATTTAGTATTTACGAATCGAGGAAAGTCATTGTTCAAGACTGAAAAATATTTAAGAACACTTTTCTAAAAGACTTAGAAATTACGCATTTAATAAATGGATGAAATTAAATAAATTTAATTCAATAATTTTTTTTATTTAACACAGTTATCGTTACACTTTATGTTTTAATATTTTTTATTCTACCAAATGAACACAATTAGTGCTTCCATAAAGAAAAATAAAACTTTGCGGTCGTACGAGAAATGTATAAATCAATGTGTCAGTATAAATGCTAATAGAAAAGAAGAACTCCTTTCGTAAATATTATAACTGATATTTATTATAGAAGATATCTGAAAGAGGCTCTTATTATTAGACATTTAAAAGTATATATACAATAATAAAAATCGAATGTTTCATTTTCTGTGATAATTCGATCTTTTATAATTATACTTTTATCACACTCATATTATATATTGCATTTACATTTGTTTATTATACTTATGTATATATCTTGAGCTTGCGCAAACACAAAGTAATTTCTAATTCTAATCAAAGTAATTCTTACAGAAGGAAATACTGTTTTTTATACTTTGTCCAACATTTTTTTAAACAATCGAAAAAATATACCGAGTATACGTGTATATGCAATACAGCTAAAAGTATTTATAAGATCAAAAATCGCAAAATCTATGTGTAATCTATGATATATTTATAATATGACAAATCTCGTTTTGTTCTGTTAAGAAAAGCTTATTCTTTTGTAAATTTCAATAATCTATCGTACACGACACTAATAATTAAGATAGTAGTAATATATGGACATTATATCTCTGTATATATCAAATACTTTTATAAATTACAATGAACTTGAGTAAGTTCGTGCAATCATAATGGTAGATATATGCAGCAGTATAGACATAGGCGAACGCTTGCGCGCGTTACTATGTATAACGTATATATATATATAAATATGACATTTACTGTAAACATGTAAACCTATACTTACATATTTTTTTTATCAATCCAGATCAGTATAAACACACAGGTGTACATACAATGTTTCATAGTTAATATAATAAGACTTGGGTATGATAAGGTCGATGTATAGTATAGAGATAGTTTAAACTAATTTTGCAGAAATAAAATGTTAATTCATTTTTGTGTGATAACCCTAGGGCACAAAATAATATATCATCGATGATGCTTCGCCTGTTGTAAAAAAAGACATAAAAAAATACCCTGTTTGTCCTAAATTAATGAAAAATAATCAGTTTCTATAAAAAATAGATACGTTTCTTATTGCACGTTTGAAATTTCCAAAATTCTTGCTATATTAAACCAATGTAACGCTTGATACATAATAAAACGCATCTTTGTAATTATATATTTAAAGAATACTTTCAAATATACAGATTCAAAGCTGCATTCTAACAAATTCATGATGAGATATATCTTAGCTTAAAAAATATATTCATTGTTGTCAGTCTTTGATTCAACCGAATTATAGTTTATAAAGATAGTAATGATCGTGCGAAGTGACAACTGCTTTATAAAAATATATTTCATCTTTCTAATAAGCATACTATTCGTTACAGTAATGTGAATAGAATAAATAAGAGATAGCCCCAAAATAAGAATCGAACGATGCCATTTCTTGCACGTTATTTATGATTTTAAAGTAATTGCCATTTAATGTATACGCGCAGATAGATGAAAATTCTAACAGATCATTCTATATTTATATTTGTTCGGAAGTTCTTTTTATATATTTTTTTATTTTGTTATTTATGGGGGCTGTACAACTGCGTGTAATTATTGATCATATATAATAATGTATATTCGGTGCCTTATTGTCTGTCGTTATCTCTGAGCGTTTGTGAGCGGTATGTTTGATCAGGACACGCCAATATCAATTATACGATAAATTCGTTATAAAGGATAATTTCATCATAACATTTCGTAATAAGTGATACACCGCGACAACTTTTACAAAGGAACAATAATTATTTCATTTTGTCCATTCTTATTATTTTTTTTTCATCAATTTTGTAATATATCCTCTATGCTAATATGCACGTATGCTTAATATCGTTACTATAATAAATTCATCTTTCTTGACTGAGCATTCTGGAACAAAATATATGAGACTGCAAACAAGTTAAAAAAAAAAA